>CM046437.1:55677305-55763434 GCA_025506505.1 Flaveria sonorensis
ATGCATCCACACCTTAAAGATCCCTCTTTGATCCCAACTTCATTGCAGAAATCTGCAACTTCTTTATCATCACATCGTTGCATCTTCCACCCACTTTCTCTGCAAAAGATACATTTTTTCCTTTTGATCTTGACTGGATTCGTTTTGAATCTCTTTCTTCCCACTTGGGTTTTCAATAGCGTCGCTACCATATCTCTGGCAAACGACAGAAGCACATGCGGCGGTGGATACGCTGCACGTCGTCGTTCACCGCCTCCAGCCGGTGGAGGAAGTGCGGTGGCCGTCGCAGGCGCGCATTTTAGCGAGGTGGGCTCGGCGGTGGCGGTTAACGACGGCAGAAGATATGACGATGATGATAGGATGATTTGGACTTGAAGCTCTTCGATGGTGACAGTGAGTGGGAAGAGAAACTAGAATGGATGTAGAAGAGGTTGGAAGAGTTTAGAAGATGTGGGGTTGGTCTTCTCCAAAAAGAGGACGGGAAGACTTTTTTAATGAAATGTCTTTCGAAAAACAAACAGTCTGCAACCTTAATGTCTGTCCGTCCTCTTCTTGGTGTAGACAAAAAAGCCCAAGAAGCTCTTTTCTGAAAAACAAACACCCACCTCAATCATTCATAATTGGGTTTTTTTAGGTAAAAGATCCATGTAGTTTCATCTAGACTTATTGATCTAGGTTGACTCATATTTACCAACGGGTTAAAATGGATCTCTCTTATATGACTTGTTAACTTAGAATAGATTCAAAAAACGAGCTAGCACCTCCTTTGTTTGTCGCTACCTCACCACCACTGCCGACGGCAAACCACCTTGCAGCCCGCAACCACAATCGCTGCCTTCTCAACCACTAATGTCACCATTCATAGCTACCGCTGCTGACAACACCATTGATACCACCATTGATTGCTGCTGCATCCACCTGCACATCTACCTGTCTGCCACACCAACGCTTCACCTCCTTTGACCCTACAGTAACAACTTTGCCGTCAAACCTCCCTCATTTGTTGCCACCGTTCCCGCTGGTGCCTCTTGCGCGGAAGCCAATGACGCCGTTAACACTCGTCACCACAAGCTAAAAAATAAATATAGTACGTGAACTTGATACTTTTTTCTAAAAATAACTATTTTTAACTCATTTGCATTTTAGTCCGAACTTATTTTGACAAATACGTTTTTACCTGACTTAGAACTCATCTCGTCCCAAACTCGTTTCAATGCCTGGCTTACCTATGGCGCTCATTTAAAATCAAGTGACAGCAAACTCAGTGTTGGTAGGCATTCTCATATATTCCATCATTCGTTCGGGTATAGTTGTGTGCTAAAATGGGCAAAATATCTGGATATGCCAATTTCTTTAGAGGGGCTATGAAGGATGAGAACGTTGACGATTTGTTGATTTGTAAAAATATTCAAAACTTAGAATAAAATTTAAATATCCACAAAATTATTTAGCTACCATGAAACTGTATGCACATTAAACAATCATATGTATGAAACCCACCAAAGGGTCGAAAGAATGAGATCAAAAGTTAGTTCGCTAGAAGTTCAGATCACATCAATCCACATGAATGAAATCCCAAGTCCATGAATCTGTAGATGAGAAAAAATATCAGATTGAAAGCATAAAGAACTATGTTCCAGGATACGTAAGACATTTTGGTTCGACACATACATGGCTCGAAAGCAATAAGTATTCTAGTCGAGTATTTATACGATTGAATTTGAAACTTGTATGTATCGAGTTCATGCTTGTACTCGAGTTTAGTAATATCTAACTTGATTATTGCTCGACTAGTTTGAAGCTCTAGTCTATGGGAGTAGAGGGTGACATTCCTATCATGACATGAACATGACAAGGTTTCCAGTAGTACATTTTATACAGTTTAATAATAAAGTGATGTTCAAGCACCTGTTTAATCCATTCATTTAAAATTTTAATCCGTCAACACGATCGATATCAGAATATTTCATATATTTTTTATTAGGTCAACCCATTTACAACTTGATTAGAACCCATGCACAGCCGTTTGACCCGTTAATATAAATGGGTTACACAGGCCATGTACTCGTGTTTGGGTTACACATGCCATGTACTCGTGTTTGGGTTACACATGCCATGTACTCGTGTTCGGGTTACACTGGCCAGGTACTCGTGTTTGGTTTACACGGGCCATGTACTCGTGTTTGGGTTACATAATTTTATGGCTGATGTCTTTGACAAGAACAAATGTATGGGTTGTGTTTGAGTTCATCAATTCAACCTCACACTGAAATGATCGCAACCCCTGAAATAAAAGTCATCTACTAACAAAGGTGTCACTATGTTATATACATGATTTAGCAAAGGGAATCATGGAAGTCCCAGATGAATACCTCATGACAAGATTACAAGTCCCAGGTAAACAGAAGCACTGAGAAAAGTGAAAGATATCATTCCCCTGCAACAAGTGGCAAAAGATTGAAATCAAATTTGGATAACTCACAGCAGGAAACCATAAGCTTAATTATCAGCTTTTCTGAGCAGAATCTAACCAAATAACTCCCCAAGCAACACCATTACATGGGCAAGGACAAATTTCTGCAAACTTTTCAGCATCACTGGAATTAACTCGCCGAGAAATTAAATCATCGTATATATCTGCCAAACGATTTTAATTTATATCACATATAAGATCAAACTTTCATCAGTACATGTAATTTGTCAATGTACATGAGTATAGATTGTTACCATAAACTGAAAACAAACTGTTCATGACACCTGCAAATGGAAAACAGCAATTTATAACCAAAATGTTGTTTGCTTGAAACTGATGGAGTGAAAGATGTCAAAAGATTATACCGATGAACAGAATGACATAACGAAGGATACGAACTGTGGTTTTTTCTTGCAGGATCCAAATAACAGCAATGAATATGATGAATCCTGGTGAAGAGCATGACGATTATTTAGCAAAATCCATCTTTTCTGTATCAGAATCGTCAAAAAGAATAATAACTTATCAAGATTTGTAGTTACAGACCGATGCAGAGTCCACGAAGAGTCCACTGTTTCAACAGAACAGAAAATATGAGGTAGTAGATATGTCACCATACTCTGGATTTTAAATTCAATATTAATAATTGAATTAATTGTGACTTAGTTACATTTTTGGCAATGAATAGTACAATCAGCAAAGCGCCTGCTAAACAACCAGCAGCAATTCTTGCAGTTAGAAGGTCGGTTGATGCCAGGATCAAAAGCATACCCCAAAATGATGAACCAAGATCTGAATGTTAAGAAGTTCATGACTTTTATGACCACATTAAAAAGGGTAAAGAGAAAATATGCGAAATTTTAAAAAAGAAAATCAATTGCTGAGAATAAGTTAAATTACATCCGGCAGGCAATATCAACCAATATATTCCACCGCGTGTCTGTGTCACCCCACCCTCATTGGCATGAACCTCCATGCCCATGACCTACATACCAGAATAAAAAGTTGTTAAAAAAAGAAAGCATCCAGAAGCAAACAGATGAAAACTGGTTCCAAATCCATTGTTGTCATAATTACTGTTAACCTTAATCAGGCTTTCTAAAACTTAATGATAGTCAGACAAGCAACTTGTATATGAAATACAATGCATGTAGGAACACGATGAAGACTTTTAGTTCTTACCTCTCCACATGTAAGCTTACAAGCAATGGCATGACTAGCTTCATGAAGGAAGACGGTGATGAGCTTGAATGGTGTAAGCAGAAATGTTCTCCATAACTGTAAAATCCATTCAAACAGAAAAAATATACTTAAGAAACATGGAAGATTAAAGACCCCAAGTCTTAAGGCTGAACAAGAAATTATACAACCATACCCAGAATGAATTGATGCGCACTACTTAATAGTTAATAATATTAGTAAGGATACCCCTCAGTGTCATGGAAACTTGTCTGCAAACTAACCAGAAGATTTTATACTCCAGTCACAATAAGATGTACCAATTATATAATTACATAAATCATTTGTGAAAATTGTGTGTAATAACTGTAATTGTAATCGTTAATTCAAACCAACTTGTTTTGCCAGCTATATGAATGTAAAAATATCTACTTGCTCAATGATGATGTGAGTCATGAATTGGGCCTAACTGAAACTCAGGCACCAAGAATCAAAACAAGAACTTTTATTGAATACGAATTGAAATTATCGATCTCCGTCAATTACAAACTCATCACCTCATTTATACTAATACACACACTAACTAACTGATTAACAAACAAACTTATTACACAATACACCCCTCATGAAATCAAGAATTACAACAATAGTCCTCCAACAATACTCCCCTTTAATTCTAAATTTCATTTCTCAAATCCTCAACACCAAGCATGGTTCTCATTTCAGCAAACCTTACTCTTGGTAAAGCCTTTGTTAACACATCAGCCTGCTGCAAACTACTTCCAATGAAATCAACACGAATTTGATTATTTTCTATACATTCTCTAATAAAATGATATCTCGTGTTAATATGTTTACTCCTACCATGAAAAACTGGATTCCTCATCAATGCTATAGCAGATTTACTATCAACAAACAAAGGAACCACTCCATACTTACTCCCTGTAATCTCTTCGATCAAACCATTCAACCATATAGCTTGACAAGCTGTAGAGGTCGCAGCCATAAACTCGGCCTCACATGTAGACAATGCAATAGTTTGTTGCTTCTGAGAGTGCCAAGAAATTACAGAGCCATTAAAGAAAAACACATTCCCTGAAGTGCTCTTTCCATCATCACTGTCAGTCGAATGATTACTATCACTATACCCTTCAAGACCTCCTCCTTCAAATCTCCTGTACACTTGTTCCTTTCACATATCTGACCAGATGTTAAACTGCCTTCCAGTGAGCCTCTTTAGGCTCTTGCATGAACCTACTAACATATCCAACTGCATAACACAAATCAGGTCTAGTTTGACACAGGTACCTTAAAAAGCCCACCAACTTTCTGTACAAAGTTGTATCAACATCTTCTCCACCTTCTATTCTACTCAACTTTAATCCTGGTTCCATTGACACTTTAGTCTCATTACACCCTTCTAAACCAGCCAACTTTACCAGCTTAGCAGCATAAGCAGACTGTTTAATTGAAATTCCTTCTTCATTTTGAGCAACTTCTATTCCAAGGTAATAACAAAGGACTCCCAAATCTGTCATCTCAAACTTGGCTTTCATTTGTTTCTTGAAATGCTCAACTTCTTGCTTATCACTGCTTGCCACCAACAAATCATTTACATACACTCCCACTATAAGCAATGAGAGCTTCTTCCTTAGAATATACACAGCTTGTTCATGTTAACATCTTTTAAATCCCAATTCTTTTAACACAACATCTAATTTGAGATTCCAAGCACATGGGGCTTGCCTTAGTCCATATAGAGCCTTTATTAGTTTATAAACTTTCAGTTCTTCGCTGCATGTAAAAATGCTGCCTTTACAATATGAAAAACATTCCACCCTATCTTGGCTGCATAGGCTAGGATTAACCGGATTGTTTCAATCCTTGCCACAGGTGCAAAAGCCTCTTCAAAGTCTATCCCCAACTGCTGTACATAACCTTTGACAAACAACCTAGTTTTATGCTTGGTGATATTACCAGCTGCATCTCTCTTCAGCTTGAACACCCACTTCAAGCCTATTGGATTACATTTAAGTGGTCTTTCGGTGAGGACCCATGTATTATTCTTCTCAATGGCCTTAATTTCTTCATCCATTGCCTGCTTCCATACTCTATCTTTAATAGCCTCTTGAAATGACACTGGTTCTCCATCTTGTGCCAGAAGCAATTCTATATCTTCACTTTCTTCTTGTCTAGAACTCATAAGAGTCACTCTACCATCCAATACATAATCATCAAATCTAGATGGTAAATTGTGTGTACGTGTTGACCTTCTCAAATCTTGCTGATCTGACCCATGAGCACCATGACTTTGAGATGAGCTGTGACCTTCAGAGTGAGAATGGACTTGACCTTGACATTCACTAGACTGCTGCTGGGAACTACTGATCAATCCACCTGAGTCAACACCATACCCATACTCATTACTCACTATAAACTCTCTTACAATTGGAATCTCTTCCCTGGTTTTCCCTTCAAAACCATTCCAATCCCATTGCCTATGTTCTTCAAAGTGAACATCCCTGCTTACAACAATCTTTCTTCTATTTACATCCAGCATCCTGTCTGCTTTTTGACGCTTTCTCTGCACCCAGATAAACCATGGGTTCACTCCTGTCATCCAATTTCTTTTGGCCATTACTCACCACTTTCACATGACCAACACAACCAAATACCTTTAAGTAATGCAGACTTAGCTTCTTTCCTTTCAATGCCTCATAAGGTGTCTTGTCTTTCAAACATTTTGTATATACTCTATTGAGTATATAGACTGAATGCCTAATAGCTTCTGCCCAAAACTCTTGTGGCATTCCCATTGCTTTCATAATGCTCCTTGTCATATTTAGCACAGATTTGTTTCTTCTTTCTACAACACCATTCTGCTGAGGGAAATATGGTGCCGTGAGAAGCCTTGATATTCCCTCTTATCAGACTTTTAATGCTACAAGTAAGTAACAACAAAGTGCTGGACCATCATCCTCTGTCAGAGTCAAGTTTGCCTCTGAGTTTTTATCCTTCATACTAGTGCACTCATATGCATAATGCCAATACAAGTCACACTTAAAGCACCTGATCTTAGATTTATCTTTCTTCACTTTCTCCCATTGTTTGTTGGTTTTTGAACTCTCGTGGTTTCCTTCCCTTCCTTTCTGAGATTGGTTTTTGAAATCTCTATTGCCTCTTCTTTTGTTTCTTGAGTTAGTCTCCTTTTGTTTCGACTGCCATTCAACATACGTGAGAAGTAGCTGGTCATCTTTGGTTGTGTTCTGTTTGGCCCTCATATTTGTTCGTTCTTCGAAGACTTTCAACCTCCATATTGCTTCGGGAAGCAACATGATCTCTAGATCAAGAAATTGTTCAATTGAGGCAACAATTTGTATGAATCTATCAGGGACCAAGTTCAAGAACTTCCGAACGAAAGTAACTTCTTGAAAGGGCTCTCCAAGATCACTCGCTTTCGATGAGATTGCGCTTAGTTTCCCTGCAAACTCATCTATGGTTTCCCCGTCCTTCATCTTCAATGCTTCAAACTCTGTTTTCAGAGTTGCTAATCTTGCCTTCTTTACTCTGTCTACACCAACGAATCTAGTCTTCAACGCCTTCCAGATTTCTTTAGCTGATGTATGTTTCACAACCTGAAGAACTATCTCTTCAGGCATTGCCTGAAACAGATAGGCAATTGCAGCATTGTTCTTCTTGGAATCGATCTGCGCACCCTCAGCCGGTTCCCAAAGGCCATGAACATTGAAAATGGCTTTCAATTTCACTGCCCATATGGTATAATTGGAGTTTGTGAGAATAGGGCACTGTAATAGGATGGTTGTGTAATTCTCTCTCACAACCAGTTGATTGTTCACGTTCGCATTCGAATTGTTCTCCCCCATCTTTGATCTCCGTCGATACTGATTACCGAATCGAGTATCCAGATCCTCTCCTTTGGATCACTTCGAGCGATTTCCCCTTTTCGCTCTGATACCAATTGAAACTCAGGCACCAAGAATCAAAACAAGAACTTTTATTGAAATTATCTATCTCCGTCAATTACAAACTCATCACCTCATTTATACTAATACACACACTAACTAATTGATTAAAAACAAACTTATTACACAATACACCCCTCATGAAATCTAGAATTACAACAATAGTCCTCCAACACTAACACCACATCCCTCTCCTTTAAAAAGAAAGTGGTAACCACTTGATGAAGGGGTTCTCTGTCACCCCTGCTTCCTTTGGTTAGCCGTTCTCTGCCTATACTATACTTCCTTCTCTTTTACACATACATATCATGCATACATTGCACCGACATATATGTCAATCTTAGCATAAAACTGACTTAATCGTTAGATGGTCGCCTAAGGCTACAGCATCAGGGCCCTTCTAACAGGTTATGTCCATATTGCAGCTCCATCCTAAGCTAGAAAAAGGCTAGAATCAGTCCACAAGACTCCAAGACCCAACCCACCGGATTCATTGTAGCAATACTCAATCAATTCTAACATATCTATGTTCAATATGTCCACGGATACACAAATTAGAAAAAAATAATGCCCTGTACAGATTTTAAGCTTGAAAAACCTAATCATTGCCTAGAAAAGTGCTGAGAAGACAATTAAAGTTCTTTTCACCAATTACTACTACACCTATTCAAAAATTAAACAATCACACTGAAACTGTTAACAATTAACTTGATCTAAGCACACAAATTGCGGTCAAAACAACAATTTTCAAAGTAGGTTATAATCAAATAACTACTAAAACGCACAAAAAAGCAATCAACATATAACAGATAACAACATTAAATAATTTAGGGTTAGTACGAAAAGGAAGAAAAAGGAGTAACGAACCGCGAGAATGACGAGAGTGAAGATTCCGACGGTGGCGAGAAAGAGTTTCTGGTCGCGATCGCAACAATTCTTCAGCTCCCAATTAGGCGACATCAGTTGATTGCTAGAGAGAGAACGAAACGTCTTCCGGTGACTGATGTGTGAGTGTGATCTTTCAAGATGATAAATTTGAAAGTATTGATCGCCGGCGACGGTGAGGGTTTATTGGAGTTGAGTTGGTGGCCAACTGGCTGAATGATTGAAACTTTCTCAAGACTCCGTCTACGGTTGAATTTTGAAATCATCCTCGTTTATTGTCGTCCAATCAACGCGTCACGACTCAGCGTGATTTTTAGATTTTTAATTATTCTATTTTGTGTTGCATCAAAAGAATTTCATATATACTTGTGTTCAGGAAAAGAAAATATTTTTTTTTCTTTCTTTTTTTTTTCTCTTTATTTCCTTTTAGTTTGAAATGATTCATTTAACATTTTATTTTTCTTTCATTTTCTTTCTTTTCACTTCTTAAAAACTCATGAACATAATTTTCTTACTTTCCTTTCATTTCCTTCATTAAGAAAAACCTCTGGAACACAACGTTTTTCTTTCCTTCGAATTCTCTCCTTAAATGAATTCGGGAACACAGCGTTAGTAAATTTCTCAAATATCATATATGCCTAAATCAAATTGAAAATTGAAAATATCATATATACACTTAAAAACTTTTTAAATATAACATATACCATTATAAAACTTTACAAATATGAATCATATGCATCCATACTAAATATAAAATACCATATACACTCTTTTTTACAACTAAAATACAATATTTCCTCATATTTATTTATTTTGTTAAAAACAAATTAGAATATGTCTGTTCATATATATTTTAAAAACCTTAAAATTTTATATTTAGCCATTTTTTTTCCTTAAAAACTTACATATTTATAAGGTCCGGGTGAACTAAAGTTTATTTTTGCAAATCCATTAATTAAAATTTTATAAACTATACTTTCAAGTAGGTATATGAGATTTTACATCTTAAAATTCTTAAATTTATCCAATTAAATTTTAATTGTAATCTATTGTATCTAAAAAAATATTTTTTTTTAAACTTGTCATTCTTTAAACCCATCTTTTGGTCACTTGCCATTTTTTTAGATATCCCCACATCATTTTTCATTTCAAAAGTGTATTATAGTAATTTAAACACTCAAACTAATTTCTCTCTCTTATTAAAAATTAATTTTATTAATTGCTACATTTCTCTTTCTTATTTAGATTTTTTCTGAAATCAAACTATCATTTTAAAATTAAATTTATTAAGGAAATTAAAAATCACATCTTTTTATTAAAATATAAATAATAAAAAATTATATAATATAAAATTTTCTAAAATACTAATCCTTTTTGAATCAAAATATGTTTTAAATCTATCCTTTTTTAAGAAAATTATAAAAAAATGAAATTTTCCAATAGTAATCTTATTAAAACAACCAGAATACTTACAAACCAGAGTTTTTAATCAATAAGATTTTTATAAAAAATATTTTTTTATCAAAAATCTTAAAATAAATATTTAAAAATAAAACTATTTAGATAAGAGAGTTAAAAAATATAGTATAATTGTTTTATTTCTTGAACTATTACATATATATAATTTTAACATATCTTATAGGCAAATTGGATTTTAATAATTCAAACCATTACCTATTGGCAGATAATAATCCATACTATCAAATTGGCAGTTAACACTCCCAACTTTCACTTTTATTACCAACAACAATCCCAGTGACATAATTTTAAAATTTTTACGCTCGATTTGGATTCGATTCGGTTCACAACAATAATTATAAATGAAATGAAGAAACATACAAGCTAAATTGAGACTAAAATAGATACAAATCAAGTGTAAAATTTTGAAAATTATGTCACTGAGATTATTATTGGTAATAAAACTGAAAGTTGAGAGTGTTAGAGGTCAAACTAATAATATGGATTATTTTCAGCCAATAGGTAATAGTTTGGATTATTAAAATTCAATTTGCCTATCTTATATTAAAATATCATACTGTAACTTTTCGTGATTATTACTAACTATAATTCGTTTAATAAATGAGTTTCTAGACTATCTATCTATCTGTTTGTCTGTCTGTCTATCTATTTATAAGGGGTATGTTATTGGTACACTCAATTTATTTTTATCATCTTTATCTCTTTCTATACATACTGCAAGACCGGAAATGGTGGTCAATGCAACATTTTCATAAGGTGGAGAGATATGAAACACTTAGCAGATCAAATAGGGAACCGGTTAATGATGAAAACAATAAACACTCGTAAAAGAACAAGAAGAAGAACACTCAAATATGATTTTCAAGAATGATGTATATTGCTCTTAAGTTCTTACAAGTGTTACCAAGCATAAAATAAAATACAAGTACTTGAGACACTTTATACTACATCCCACAGCCGGCCATACTTTGAAGGTCAGCTGGAAACACTAATCTAGACAACAAGATCAATTATTACAAAAATCATAAAAGTACATAGTTGGAAAGTTACAGACAAAAGACCTTAATCTACAGTTTATAAAAGCATAGACTTTTCACCAACTCATATAAGTTGGTGAGTCATAAGAAGTGGTAGTGGAAAATGGTTCAGCTTTTGTCAAAAGGTGATTCAGAGAAAGCATGTTTTCTCTGTCTTCAGAAGAAACCAGTCTTTGGCTTCGGAAGATTTTGTCCTTAAAGCTTTGGAAGACTTCATCTTTGACTTCAGAAGATATGGTCTTTTGGCTTCGGAAGATCTGATACTTAGCATAATTCTCTGAGTTATATCAAATCTTCTGAAGTAACTTCCTTGTACTTCAGTTGTGCATGCTAAGATCTCTTGGTTGTTTTTTGGTTGCATCAGCCTCTAAGTGTATTCCTTACAAACTCCCCTAGGCTAATGCTACCAAAACTGAAAAGACCTTTGATTCTTGATTTTCATTTGTTGACAGTCCTCATCAGAATCAAGACCATTCCTTTGATCATCAGTTGGTCAAGATTCCTTAGACTCTTAAAGTATCTCCTCATGTCATAAAGTTCATGTAGAGGGAGGTCAAGTATGTTTTGCCAGAAATACAGGTCTTGACCTCCTTAATCTCTAGAGACATACCATATGTTTGGATTGGTTTCAAACATCCAAGACATAATGGGTCTCTTCGCAGCAAGAGGCTCTACTTGAATAGGAGTTGGATGAGCAGCCTCTTCTTAATCTCCCTCAGGATGTTCTGACCCATCCTGAGGTGTAGAGGTAGATGCGTTGGACTTTTTCTTCTTCTTCTTGTCTCTTCTGATGGCCATCCTTTTCCTCTTCCTGTATTTTAACTGAGGAGACTGGCCTGTAGTACCAGATTGCTCTTGTTTGTCTTCCTCAGTTGGGTCCTTGTCCTTCACAGGTTTAGAAAAAGAAGGATCAGGACCCTGCTGTGGATCAAAAGACAAAGCTGGCTATGATGCAGCACTAGGTCCAGGTTGTGTTGTCTCTTATGGTTTAACCTTGACCTCAGCTTCAGGTGCAGCCTGACTTGATGGAGAATGCAAGTCAACCAGCTCACCCCTTTTAATATTCTGCTTGATCACTCTAATGTGCTCATCCATGGTGGATATAGACATTGGACCAAGTCTCCTTCTGGAGAATCCATACAGCTTCAAGAAGCTCACCATCTTCTGCCTGTCAGCAGATTTCTTTAAGTTTGCTTTGATGGTGGCTCTTGACTTTACAACCTCTTCCCTCATCTTCCTCTTAGCATATTTTTGCTCCTTTAGAACTTGTTGCTCAAGCTGCTTGAGGTATTCGAACTCAATGTACTCATATGACAAGGGAAGAAGGTCTGCTGCCTGATAGAGGCCTGGGCACTCAGGTAGGTGTTCATGTTTTGTCTATCTTGTTCCCTACCTTCCCGAGTTTATTGTTCAGCAGCCACAACCTTTGTCTCAGAGCTTTCCTGAACTGGGGAGAGGGTAGGAGCTTTGTAGAGTCTTTTTCTCCTTCTTTCTTCTTTGATCTTGAGGATCCATTCTGCATCCTCAGCTTCTTTCCTCTCCTTTGACACTTCCATGTCAGCCAGTTCATTTAATTGCTCCAAGGGGAGAGAGATGAGTTCATCAATGTTATAGTTTCTGGACCCCAAATAGTTTAATCTGGCTGCCCTTAACTCATCATCTTAAGTGCTTGGCCTGGGGGCAGCCTTGATTGCAGCTTCCATAAAGCTAGGGGTCCAACTTGAACTCTCTTCCTCTTCCTCACTCTTTTCTCCTCCTTAATCTCCCCAGGAGTCATTTTCCTTTTACCTTTGTCACTCACAGGCCTGTGTGACTCAGGTTAGAGAGAGCTTTGGCCTTCATTGCTTGGTTCTACACTTAAGCTCTGGCTAGAGAGAGGCTGTGAGACACCTTCACTAGCTGGTGCCTCACTGAGAGTAATGGGTGTTGAGGGTGCTTAAGCAGCTCCTATCTCAAGGTTCACAGGCTCAACTACTGGGCCTTCAACTAAGGTTTTCCCTTCAAAGCTAATCTTAGGGTCCACCTCAGCATCCAGTTGACCAACATTCTTGCCTGCTAGCCTCTGTCTATATAATCTTATTCTTAGCTTGAACTCTTCAAGCACCCTTTGTTGAATCCTATCAGGTAACCTTGCAGCTTGCCTGTTTTGACTTGGGTTGGCAAGTGGGAGGTCAACTAGATAGGTGCTCTCATAGTATCTTAGGTTGTAGAAGTTGAAGATCTCTTGTTGACCCTAAGACCTAGAGATTACCAGGGCTCTCCTTTGATCATCATACCTCCATTCCACTATTAGATTTTCAGCAGGATGAGTTGGAGTAGGCATAGCCCTTAGTATACCCTACTCAAACAAGCTTTGAATGAGTGAGTCCACATCAATGTGGACTTGAGGAGGTTGTGGAGTATGGACAACTGCAAGTGAGGGTGGTGAGTCCTCCATGTCCATACTCTGAGAGGAACTCACAGGTTCTGTGATTATAAGTAAGACTTTCTCCCCTTTTTTGGTAGTATCACTCTCTTACACAGGGGTGCTAGGAGTTAGGTCCACCACATCCATAGGTTCTTATGGGCCTGGTTGAGTCCTCTGGGTGTGTCTCTCAGCTACTTGCCCTTGAGATGGTGATCTCAAGTTGCTGGTCATTGACCCTTCTTTGTAAGGTAGTCACTTGAGATTCTAGGTGACTAACCTTGGAAACTAAATAAGTGCAGAGTTTAGTCAGTTTGTGCACCTTTAGTTGCATACTCCCCTCATCTTTATCAGAAGAATCACGGGGGGATGAGAAAATAAGACCAAGGTCTTCTTCCTCATCATCAGCTTCTTTTTCTTGGCTGCTGGTTTCCCCCTGCACACTAACAGGTTCAAAAGAAGTGTCAATGGACTGGGTTGGCATAGTTGAGGTCTGAATGATGTAATCACTTACAAAAGTGAGAGCCTTTTTCATATGGACCTCCTAAACAGGTTCAGGGAGGTCCACCTCAGTTGTGGGTGGATGATGTGGGCTAGATATAAGTGATGCAGGAGCACTCATCTCTCCTTGAGCAGGAGTGGAGAAGAGAGATTCATGGTACTCATTGAATCCTATATCTTCATCATCATAGAATTCAAGGTTGGGTATTGGTTGGTTAAGGTCAAGCGGCTGGGGATGGTAACTTTCCTCTGAAGGTCGATCACTTGAGTTTTAAGACTCTGAATGAAGGCTTAAGGCTGGGGTTGTGAGCTCATCAGGCTGAGCATGAGGAACCTCAACACTGATCATAGAAATAACGGGAGTGGTTTGCTCCTCAAGAGAAGTGGGAGCTCTAGTATCCACTTCTTTTTGCATGGTTGGTGATTTGGGGGCCTGCTCAACCTGAGTAGACTGAGCAGGGGTTTGTTTGGATTTTCTTTGGTATGTGATGGTGATTTGTGGCTATGTGGGGGTTGAAGGCTGTGTGGTGCTGCCAAGTTGTCACCTTAAGCAATAAGCTCTAACATTTTTGGGACTAGGGCTGTTTCTACCCTTAAGAAGCCAACAGTTGGCTTTCTTATTGCCTTGAATACGCCAGGATTCATCTGTCCCAATTTAAGAACATTACCTGTTCCTCTTAACTGTGAGCCCAGTTCACAGTTAAAAATGTAGTGAACATATCTAGGGAACATATAATATTCTAAGGAGTCCAAGTTTGCAAGCAGATTTGTATATACAAATTGAGAATACCTTAACTTGACCCCTTGAACCATTCCATGAACTATGTAAGAAAGGTCTTCAGGAATTTGGTCCCATCCTCTATGTTTGTTTGACAAGGAGTAAATGACCACATGGAGGAGGTACTTCCATTTGTATGAGACCTTGCCCTTTCTGAAGGTTCTTATGGAGTAGTCCCCTTCATAACCCATCTACTAGAATAAGTTATTAACAACAGACTTAGGGAAGGACAAGTCACCCTCTTCATCATCCAGCCTTAGATTAAAGTTGATGGTGGCTGGAATGATGAATACTGTCCTCCCCTGTATTATGGCAGACAGTGCCTTCTCACCGTCCAAGATAACCTCTTGGCAAGTCCTCCAGAACTCCAAAAGTTGATCTTCGTATAATGGGGGGTCGATTGTGAGTGCGGTGAGGTAGTTGGTTAGAGATAAGAAGCGGCAAACATCTGAGAAACCAAGATCTTTCTCAGACGTCAACAGAGCGACTTGATTATGTTACCTGTGTAAGTGCATGGAGAAATCTGGTTGGTTTCGAGGACCAGGGTTGGCCATTTTGAGTAGCTTTGAGATGAAGAAAGGTAAGAACAAAGTCAGTTTGTGGGTGAATTTAGGGTATGAATCTTGCAGATGAAAGAGAAAGTGAAAGAGGAGGAACCGTTGTATAAATATATATAGGATATGTATTTGAGACAAAGCTAATGCAAATGGATAAACTTTGAAATCCGGATGTAGGTCTCACTTTTGAAAAAGTGACCAAAAAGGTAGTTTTCTTGGAATTCTAAATCTTACGAAGGTAATTTGTCTTCGAAATGTTTAAGAAAAACTTTCGAAGCCAATTTGGCTTTGAAAGATATTCCTTAGTTTTCTAAGAATTTTGCTTTGGAAGAAAAATACTTAGAGTATTTTTTACTTCCTAGATAGATTTTGCTTTAGAAGATATCAAATATCAGAAATCTTTTTCAAAAGAGAATAAAGCTTCCGAGACTTAATTGCTTTCGGAAGAAAATAATCCTTCAAAACAGATAAGTACTTGGTGACAAATATAAGCTTCGGAAGATATATTCAAATTTCTTTTGAAGATTAGTTTCTCAGAAGTAGTTATGTGTTTTGAAGACATAATTTTCATCCGAAGACAACTTGATGTCTTCCAAAGGAAAATATATCCAAAATTTTCAAAATTCTAAGGGATATCATTTTGAAAAGTTTCTTCCAAAATAAACTAGGCTTATATGATGATGATGTAGATAACTTAAGACACACATATTATTAAAAAATATTCTTGAGTTTAGTTTAAGAAAAATATACTCAAAGTTAATCATCCCAATAGCTGATACAAGATACTTAAATCTCTGTTCATCAAAAGCTTTTATGAACAGATTAGCATATTGTTTATTTTAGTTAACTTTGACTAGTTTTATCAATCCGTTTTTAAAATTATCTCTAATCAAATGATACCTGATATTGATGTGCTTTGTCTTTGAGTGTTGTATAGGATTCTCTGTAATAGAGATAACATGTTGTTGTCTATGTGGATGAGAGTCTCCTTGAAGTTAAATCCATAGTCTAACATCTGATTCTGAATCCAAAGCACTTGAGCATAACAACTTGCAACAATAATGTATTTAGCTTCAGCAGTTGATGCAGATATACAAGATTTTTTCTTGCATTGCCATGAGACTATCCTTCCACTAAGGAATTGACACCCCCAGATGTTGACTTTGCAATCATATTATAGCCACCATATTCACTATCTGTATATGTATACAGATTGACGTCAGAATTCTTTGAATACCAAAGGCCCAATTTAGGAGCACCTTTGAGATATCTGATAATTCTCTTTACAGGAACCAGGTGTGACATTCTGGGGTTGACTTGATATCTTGCACAAATACATGTAGCAAACATGATATCTTGCCTGCTGGTAGTGAGGTACATAAGAGACCTAATCATAGCTCTGTATAAATGTTCATAAACACACTCCCCCTCAAGATCTGGTCCTAGAGTGTGGTTTCTGGCTATGGGAGTCTTAGCAACCTTGCACTCAGTCATGTGAAATCTGGTAAGTATGTCGTGCACATACTTTGACTGGTTTATGAAGATGTCATTGTTAACCTGCTTCACTTGAATTCCTAGAAAGAATTAAGCTCCCCCATGACACTCATTTCAAATCTATACTTCATCAGCTTCTCAAAGTCTTTACAGAGCTTCAGATTAGTTGACCCAAAGATAATGTCATCTATATGAACTTGAACCAGCATCAAGTCATTTCCTGTTCCTTTTATGAAAAGTGTTCCATTAATAGTACCTCTCTTGTATCCATGCTGATAGAGATGCTATGATAGTGTCTCATACCACTTCCTTGGAGCTTGATGCAACCCATAGAGAGCTTTGTCAAGCTTACAAACATAATCAGGATGATCTGGGTTGCAAAGCTAGGTGGTTGTTTGACATACACTCCTCATCAATCACCCCATATAAGAAGGCACACTTGACATCAAGTTGGTAGACCTTGAAATCCTTGGATACAGCAAAAGCCAGGAATATCCAAACAGCTTCAAGTCTTGCTATAGGAGCAAAAACATCTGTGTAGTCAATCCCTTCTTCTTGTGTGTACCCTTAAACAACTAGTCTCGCCTTGTTCTTGATGGCAAGTCCTCTATCATCCATTCTTGTTCCTAAATACCCACTTGGTACCTATGATAGCCTTTCCTTGAGGAAGAGGACATAGATTCCAAACCTTCTGTCTCTTGAATTGAAGCAGCTCCTCCTTCATTGCTTCAACCCAACTTTCATCCTTCAAAACCTCTTCAATCTTCTTAGGCTCTATTTGGGACAAGAAACAAGAGTGAAGACAAACATTTTTATCATGGGTTTGTCCTCTTGTTCTCACCCAGTCTCAACATCTCCAATGATGTTTGTAGTAGGATGGGACTTGTGGTTTCTCGGTTGAGGAATCATAGCAAGTTGTTTGGACAAATCTAAATTGGTGAAATTCAGATCTGATGCTTGAAAGTCATCCACCGCATCAACGCACTTATCAAGATTAATTTGATCCAATAAGTGTGTTACATCATTGATGTTGTCTTCTATGGAGTGGTTATCAGCATCAAGGAATTCTTGATCACTATCACCACCTCCATCTCCTCTTACATTGGATATCATTTTGAAAAGTTTCTTCCAAAATAAACTAGGCTTATATGATGATGATGTAGATAACTTAAGACACACATATTATTAAAAAATATTCTTGAGTTTAGTTTATGAAAAATATACTCAAAGTTAATCATCCCAATAGCTGATACAAGATACTTAAATCTCTGTTCATCAAAAGCTTTTATGAACAGATTAGCATATTGTTCATTTGAGTTAACTTTGACTAGTTTTATCAATCCGTTTTTAAAATTATCTCTAATCAAATGATACCTGATATTGATGTGCTTTGTCTTTGAGTGTTGTACAGGATTCTCTGTAATAGAGATAACACTGTTGTTGTCTATGTGGATGAGAGTCTCCTTGAAGTTAAATCCATAGTCTAACATCTGATTCTGAATCCAAAGCACTTGAGCATAACAACTTGCAACAATAATGTATTTAGCTTCAGCAGTTGATGCAGATATACAGGATTTTTTCTTGCATTGCCATGAGACTATCCTTCCACTAAGGAATTGACACCCCCAGATGTTGACTTTGCAGTCATATTATAGCCACCATATTCACTATCTGTATATGTATACAGATTGACGTCAGAATTCTTTGAATACCAAAGGCCCAATTTAGGAGCACCTTTGAGATATCTGATAATTCTCTTTACAGGAACCAGGTGTGACATTCTGGGGTTGGCTTGATATCTTGCACAAATACATGTAGCAAACATGATATCTTGCCTGCTGGTAGTGAGGTACATAAGAGACCTAATCATAGCTCTGTATAAATGTTCATAAACACACTCCCCCTCAAGATCTGGTCCTAGAGTGTGGTTTCTGGCTATGGGAGTCTTAGCAACCTTGCACTCAGTCATGTGAAATCTGGTAAGTATGTCGTGCACATACTTTGACTGGTTTATGAAGATGTCATTGTTAACCTGCTTCACTTGAATTCCTAGAAAGGAATTAAGCTCCCCCATGACACTCATTTCAAATCTATACTTCATCAGCTTCTCAAAGTCTTTACAGAGCTTCAGATTAGTTGACCCAAAGATAATGTCATCTACATGAACTTGAACCAGCATCAAGTCATTTCCTGTTCCTTTTATGAAAAGTGTTCCATTAATAGTACCTCTCTTGTATCCATGTTGATAGAGATGCTATGATAGTGTCTCATACCACTTCCTTGGAGCTTGATGCAACCCATAGAGAGCTTTGTCAAGCTTACAAACATAATCAGGATGATCTGGGTCTGCAAAGCTAGGTGGTTGTTTGACATACACTCCTCATCAATCACCCCATATAAGAAGGCACACTTGACATCAAGTTGGTAGACCTTGAAATCCTTGGATACAGCAAAAGCCAGGAATATCCAAACAGCTTCAAGTCTTGCTATAGGAGCAAAAACATCTGTGTAGTCAATCCCTTCTTCTTGTGTGTACCCTTAAACAACTAGTCTCGCCTTGTTCTTGATGGCAAGTCCTCTATCATCCTTCTTGTTCCTAAATACCCACTTGGTACCTATGATAGCCTTTCCTTGAGGAAGAGGACATAGATTCCAAACCTTCTGTCTCTTGAATTGAAGCAGCTCCTCCTTCATTGCTTCAACCCAACTTTCATCCTTCAAAACCTCTTCAATCTTCTTAGGCTCTATTTGGGACAAGAAACAAGAGTGAAGACAAACATTTTTATCATGGGTTTGTCCTCTTGTTCTCACCCCAGTCTCAACATCTCCAATGATGTTTGTAGTAGGATGGGACTTGTGGTTTCTCGGTTGAGGAATCATAGCAAGTTGTTTGGACAAATCTAAATTGGTGAAATTCAGATCTGATGCTTGAAAGTCATCCACCGCATCAACACACTTATCAAGATTAATTTGATCCAATAAGTGTGTTACATCATTGATGTTGTCTTCTATGGAGTGGTTATCAGCATCAAGGAATTCTTGATCACTATCACCACCTCCATCTCCTCCTACATTGGATATCATTTTGAAAAGTTTCTTCCAAAATAAACTAGGCTTATATGATGATGATGTAGATAACTTAAGACACACATATTATTAAAAAATATTCTTGAGTTTAGTTTAAGAAAAATATACTCAAAGTTAATCATCCCAATAGCTGATACAAGATACTTAAATCTCTGTTCATCAAAAGCTTTTATGAACAGATTAGCATATTGTTCATTTGAGTTAACTTTGACTAGTTTTATCAATCCGTTTTTAAAATTATCTCTAATCAAATGATACCTGATATTGATGTGCTTTGTCTTTGAGTGTTGTACAGGATTCTCTGTAATAGAGATAACACTGTTGTTGTCTATGTGGATGAGAGTCTCCTTGAAGTTAAATCCATAGTCTAACATCTGATTCTGAATCCAAAGCACTTGAGCATAACAACTTGCAACAATAATGTATTTAGCTTCAGCAGTTGATGCAGATATACAGGATTTTTTCTTGCATTGCCATGAGACTATCCTTCCACTAAGGAATTGACACCCCCAGATGTTGACTTTGCAGTCATATTATAGCCACCATATTCACTATCTGTATATGTATACAGATTGACGTCAGAATTCTTTGAATACCAAAGGCCCAATTTAGGAGCACCTTTGAGATATCTGATAATTCTCTTTACAGGAACCAGGTGTGACATTCTGGGGTTGGCTTGATATCTTGCACAAATACATGTAGCAAACATGATATCTTGCCTGCTGGTAGTGAGGTACATAAGAGACCTAATCATAGCTCTGTATAAATGTTCATAAACACACTCCCCCTCAAGATCTGGTCCTAGAGTGTGGTTTCTGGCTATGGGAGTCTTAGCAACCTTGCACTCAGTCATGTGAAATCTGGTAAGTATGTCGTGCACATACTTTGACTGGTTTATGAAGATGTCATTGTTAACCTGCTTCACTTGAATTCCTAGAAAGGAATTAAGCTCCCCCATGACACTCATTTCAAATCTATACTTCATCAGCTTCTCAAAGTCTTTACAGAGCTTCAGATTAGTTGACCCAAAGATAATGTCATCTACATGAACTTGAACCAGCATCAAGTCATTTCCTGTTCCTTTTATGAAAAGTGTTCCATTAATAGTACCTCTCTTGTATCCATGCTGATAGAGATGCTATGATAGTGTCTCATACCACTTCCTTGGAGCTTGATGCAACCCATAGAGATCTTTGTCAAGCTTACAAACATAATCAGGATGATCTGGGTCTGCAAAGCTAGGTGGTTGTTTGACATACACTCCTCATCAATCACCCCATATAAGAAGGCACACTTGACATCAAGTTGGTAGACCTTGAAATCCTTGGATACAGCAAAAGCCAGGAATATCCAAACAGCTTCAAGTCTTGCTATAGGAGCAAAAACATCTGTGTAGTCAATCCCTTCTTCTTGTGTGTACCCTTAAACAACTAGTCTCGCCTTGTTCTTGATGGCAAGTCCTCTATCATCCTTCTTGTTCCTAAATACCCACTTGGTACCTATGATAGCCTTTCCTTGAGGAAGAGGACATAGATTCCAAACCTTCTGTCTCTTGAATTGAAGCAGCTCCTCCTTCATTGCTTCAACCCAACTTTCATCCTTCAAAACCTCTTCAATCTTCTTAGGCTCTATTTGGGACAAGAAACAAGAGTGAAGACAAACATTTTTATCATGGGTTTGTCCTCTTGTTCTCACCCCAGTCTCAACATCTCCAATGATGTTTGTAGTAGGATGGGACTTGTGGTTTCTCGGTTGAGGAATCATAGCAAGTTGTTTGGACAAATCTAAATTGGTGAAATTCAGATCTGATGCTTGAAAGTCATCCACCGCATCAACACACTTATCAAGATTAATTTGATCCAATAAGTGTGTTACATCATTGATGTTGTCTTCTATGGAGTGGTTATCAGCATCAAGGAATTCTTGATCACTATCACCACCTCCATCTCCTCCTACATTGGATATCATTTTGAAAAGTTTCTTCCAAAATAAACTAGGCTTATATGATGATGATGTAGATAACTTAAGACACACATATTATTAAAAAATATTCTTGAGTTTAGTTTAAGAAAAATATACTCAAAGTTAATCATCCCAATAGCTGATACAAGATACTTAAATCTCTGTTCATCAAAAGCTTTTATGAACAGATTAGCATATTGTTCATTTGAGTTAACTTTGACTAGTTTTATCAATCCGTTTTTAAAATTATCTCTAATCAAATGATACCTGATATTGATGTGCTTTGTCTTTGAGTGTTGTACAGGATTCTCTGTAATAGAGATAACACTGTTGTTGTCTATGTGGATGAGAGTCTCCTTGAAGTTAAATCCATAGTCTAACATCTGATTCTGAATCCAAAGCACTTGAGCATAACAACTTGCAACAATAATGTATTTAGCTTCAGCAGTTGATGCAGATATACAGGATTTTTTCTTGCATTGCCATGAGACTATCCTTCCACTAAGGAATTGACACCCCCAGATGTTGACTTTGCAGTCATATTATAGCCACCATATTCACTATCTGTATATGTATACAGATTGACGTCAGAATTCTTTGAATACCAAAGGCCCAATTTAGGAGCACCTTTGAGATATCTGATAATTCTCTTTACAGGAACCAGGTGTGACATTCTGGGGTTGGCTTGATATCTTGCACAAATACATGTAGCAAACATGATATCTTGCCTGCTGGTAGTGAGGTACATAAGAGACCTAATCATAGCTCTGTATAAATGTTCATAAACACACTCCCCCTCAAGATCTGGTCCTAGAGTGTGGTTTCTGGCTATGGGAGTCTTAGCAACCTTGCACTCAGTCATGTGAAATCTGGTAAGTATGTCGTGCACATACTTTGACTGGTTTATGAAGATGTCATTGTTAACCTGCTTCACTTGAATTCCTAGAAAGGAATTAAGCTCCCCCATGACACTCATTTCAAATCTATACTTCATCAGCTTCTCAAAGTCTTTACAGAGCTTCAGATTAGTTGACCCAAAGATAATGTCATCTACATGAACTTGAACCAGCATCAAGTCATTTCCTGTTCCTTTTATGAAAAGTGTTCCATTAATAGTACCTCTCTTGTATCCATGCTGATAGAGATGCTATGATAGTGTCTCATACCACTTCCTTGGAGCTTGATGCAACCCATAGAGATCTTTGTCAAGCTTACAAACATAATCAGGATGATCTGGGTCTGCAAAGCTAGGTGGTTGTTTGACATACACTCCTCATCAATCACCCCATATAAGAAGGCACACTTGACATCAAGTTGGTAGACCTTGAAATCCTTGGATACAGCAAAAGCCAGGAATATCCAAACAGCTTCAAGTCTTGCTATAGGAGCAAAAACATCTGTGTAGTCAATCCCTTCTTCTTGTGTGTACCCTTAAACAACTAGTCTCGCCTTGTTCTTGATGGCAAGTCCTCTATCATCCTTCTTGTTCCTAAATACCCACTTGGTACCTATGATAGCCTTTCCTTGAGGAAGAGGACATAGATTCCAAACCTTCTGTCTCTTGAATTGAAGCAGCTCCTCCTTCATTGCTTCAACCCAACTTTCATCCTTCAAAACCTCTTCAATCTTCTTAGGCTCTATTTGGGACAAGAAACAAGAGTGAAGACAAACATTTTTATCATGGGTTTGTCCTCTTGTTCTCACCCCAGTCTCAACATCTCCAATGATGTTTGTAGTAGGATGGGACTTGTGGTTTCTCGGTTGAGGAATCATAGCAAGTTGTTTGGACAAATCTAAATTGGTGAAATTCAGATCTGATGCTTGAAAGTCATCCACCGCATCAACACACTTATCAAGATTAATTTGATCCAATAAGTGTGTTACATCATTGATGTTGTCTTCTATGGAGTGGTTATCAGCATCAAGGAATTCTTGATCACTATCACCACCTCCATCTCCTCCTACATTAGATATCATTTTGAAAAGTTTCTTCCAAAATAAACTAGGCTTATATGATGATGATGTAGATAACTTAAGACACACATATTATTAAAAAATATTCTTGAGTTTAGTTTAAGAAAAATATACTCAAAGTTAATCATCCCAATAGCTGATACAAGATACTTAAATCTTTGTTCATCAAAAGCTTTTATGAACAGATTAGCATATTGTTCATTTGAGTTAACTTTGACTAGTTTTATCAATCCGTTTTTAAAATTATCTCTAATCAAATGATACCTGATATTGATGTGCTTTGTCTTTGAGTGTTGTACAGGATTCTCTGTAATAGAGATAACACTGTTGTTGTCTATGTGGATGAGAGTCTCCTTGAAGTTAAATCCATAGTCTAACATCTGATTCTGAATCCAAAGCACTTGAGCATAACAACTTGCAACAATAATGTATTTAGCTTCAGCAGTTGATGCAGATATACAGGATTTTTTCTTGCATTGCCATGAGACTATCCTTCCACTAAGGAATTGACACCCCCAGATGTTGACTTTGCAGTCATATTATAGCCACCATATTCACTATCTGTATATGTATACAGATTGACGTCAGAATTCTTTGAATACCAAAGGCCCAATTTAGGAGCACCTTTGAGATATCTGATAATTCTCTTTACAGGAACCAGGTGTGACATTCTGGGGTTGGCTTGATATCTTGCACAAATACATGTAGCAAACATGATATCTTGCCTGCTGGTAGTGAGGTACATAAGAGACCTAATCATAGCTCTGTATAAATGTTCATAAACACACTCCCCCTCAAGATCTGGTCCTAGAGTGTGGTTTCTGGCTATGGGAGTCTTAGCAACCTTGCACTCAGTCATGTGAAATCTGGTAAGTATGTCGTGCACATACTTTGACTGGTTTATGAAGATGTCATTGTTAACCTGCTTCACTTGAATTCCTAGAAAGGAATTAAGCTCCCCCATGACACTCATTTCAAATCTATACTTCATCAGCTTCTCAAAGTCTTTACAGAGCTTCAGATTAGTTGACCCAAAGATAATGTCATCTACATGAACTTGAACCAGCATCAAGTCATTTCCTGTTCCTTTTATGAAAAGTGTTCCATTAATAGTACCTCTCTTGTATCCATGCTGATAGAGATGCTATGATAGTGTCTCATACCACTTCCTTGGAGCTTGATGCAACCCATAGAGATCTTTGTCAAGCTTACAAACATAATCAGGATGATCTGGGTCTGCAAAGCTAGGTGGTTGTTTGACATACACTCCTCATCAATCACCCCATATAAGAAGGCACACTTGACATCAAGTTGGTAGACCTTGAAATCCTTGGATACAGCAAAAGCCAGGAATATCCAAACAGCTTCAAGTCTTGCTATAGGAGCAAAAACATCTGTGTAGTCAATCCCTTCTTCTTGTGTGTACCCTTAAACAACTAGTCTCGCCTTGTTCTTGATGGCAAGTCCTCTATCATCCTTCTTGTTCCTAAATACCCACTTGGTACCTATGATAGCCTTTCCTTGAGGAAGAGGACATAGATTCCAAACCTTCTGTCTCTTGAATTGAAGCAGCTCCTCCTTCATTGCTTCAACCCAACTTTCATCCTTCAAAACCTCTTCAATCTTCTTAGGCTCTATTTAGGACAAGAAACAAGAGTGAAGACAAACATTTTTATCATGGGTTTGTCCTCTTGTTCTCACCCCAGTCTCAACATCTCCAATGATGTTTGTAGTAGGATGGGACTTGTGGTTTCTCGGTTGAGGAATCATAGCAAGTTGTTTGGACAAATCTAAATTGGTGAAATTCAGATCTGATGCTTGAAAGTCATCCACCGCATCAACACACTTATCAAGATTAATTTGATCCAATAAGTGTGTTACATCATTGATGTTGTCTTCTATGGAGTGGTTATCAGCATCAAAGAATTCTTGATCACTATCACCACCTCCATCTCCTCTTACATTAGATATCATTTTGAAAAGTTTCTTCCAAAATAAACTAGGCTTATATGATGATGATGTAGATAACTTAAGACACACATATTATTAAAAATATTCTTGAGTTTAGTTTAAGAAAAATATACTCAAAGTTAATCATCCCAATAGCTGATACAAGATACTTAAATCTCTGTTCATCAAAAGCTTTTATGAACAGATTAGCATATTGTTCATTTGAGTTAACTTTGACTAGTTTTATCAATCCGTTTTTAAAATTATCTCTAATCAAATGATACCTGATATTGATGTGCTTTGTCTTTGAGTGTTGTACAGGATTCTCTGTAATAGAGATAACACTGTTGTTGTCTATGTGGATGAGAGTCTCCTTGAAGTTAAATCCATAGTCTAACATTTGATTCTGAATCCAAAGCACTTGAGCATAACAACTTGCAAAATAATGTATTTAGCTTCAGCAGTTGATGCAGATATAAGGATTTTTTCTTGCATTGCCATGAGACTATCCTTCTACTAAGGAATTGACACCCCCAGATGTTGACTTTGCAGTCATATTATAGCCACCATATTCACTATCTGTATATGTATACAGATTGACGTCAGAATTCTTTGAATACCAAAGGCCCAATTTAGGAGCACCTTTGAGATATCTGATAATTCTCTTTACAGGAACCAGGTGTGACATTCTGGGGTTGGCTTGATATCTTGCACAAATACATGTAGCAAACATGATATATTGCCTGCTGGTAGTGAGGTACATAAGAGACCTAATCATAGCTCTGTATAAATGTTCATAAACACACTCCCCCTCAAGATCTGGTCCTAGAGTGTGGTTTCTAGCTATGGGAGTCTTAGCAACCTTGCACTCAGTCATGTGAAATTTGATAAGTATGTCGTGCACATACTTTGACTGGTTTATGAAGATGTCATTGTTAACCTGCTTCACTTGAATTCCTAGAAAGGAATTAAGCTCCCCCATGACACTCATTTCAAATCTATACTTCATCAGCTTCTCAAAGTCTTTACAGAGCTTCAGATTAGTTGACCCAAAGATAATGTCATCTACATGAACTTGAACCAGCATCAAGTCATTTCTTGTTCCTTTTATGAAAAGTGTTCCATTAATAGTACCTCTCTTGTATCCATGCTGATAGAGATGCTATGATAGTGTCTCATACCACTTCCTTGGAGCTTGATGCAGCCCATAGAGAGCTTTGTCAAGCTTACAAACATAATCAGGATGATCTGGGTCTGCAAAGCTAGGTGGTTGTTTGACATACACTCCTCATCAATCACCCCATATAAGAAGGCACACTTGACATCAAGTTGGTAGATCTTGAAATCCTTGGATACAGCAAAAGCCAGGAATATCGAAACAGCTTCAAGTCTTGCTATAGGAGCAAAAACATCTGTGTAGTCAATCCTTTCTTCTTGTGTGTACCCTTAAACAACTAGTCTCGCCTTGTTCTTGATGGCAAGTCCTCTATCATCCTTTTTGTTCCTAAATACCCACTTGGTACCCATGATAGCCTTTCTTTGAGGAAGAGGACATAGATTCCAAACCTTCTGTCTCTTGAATTGAAGCAGCTCCTCCTTCATTGCTTCAACCCAACTTTCATCCTTCAAAACCTCTTCAATCTTCTTAGGCTCTATTTGGGACAAGAAACAAGAGTGAAGACAAACATTTTTATCATGGGTTTGTCCTCTTGTTCTCACCCCAGTCTCAACATCTCCAATGATGTTTGTAGTAGGATGGGACTTGTGGTTTCTCGGTTGAGGAATCATAGCAAGTTGTTTGGACAAATCTAAATTGGTGAAATTCAGATCTGATGCTTGAAAGTCATCCACCGCATCAACACACTTATCAAGATTAATTTGATCCAATAAGTGTGTTACATCATTGATGTTGTCTTCTATGGAGTGGTTATCAGCATCAAGGAATTCTTGATCACTATCACCACCTCCATCTCCTCTTACATTGGATATCATTTTGAAAAGTTTCTTCCAAAATAAACTAGGCTTATATGATGATGATGTAGATAACTTAAGACACACATATTATTAAAAAATATTCTTGAGTTTAGTTTAAGAAAAATATACTCAAAGTTAATCATCCCAATAGCTGATACAAGATACTTAAATCTCTGTTCATCAAAAGCTTTTATGAACAGATTAGCATATTGTTCATTTGAGTTAACTTTGACTAGTTTTATCAATCCGTTTTTAAAATTATCTCTAATCAAATGATACCTGATATTGATGTGCTTTGTCTTTGAGTGTTGTACAGGATTCTCTGTAATAGAGATAACACTGTTGTTGTCTATGTGGATGAGAGTCTCCTTGAAGTTAAATCCATAGTCTAACATCTGATTCTGAATCCAAAGCACTTGAGCATAACAACTTGCAACAATAATGTATTTAGCTTCAGCAGTTGATGCAGATATACAGGATTTTTTCTTGCATTGCCATGAGACTATCCTTCCACTAAGGAATTGACACCCCCAGATGTTGACTTTGCAGTCATATTATAGCCACCATATTCACTATCTGTATATGTATACAGATTGACGTCAGAATTCTTTGAATACCAAAGGCCCAATTTAGGAGCACCTTTGAGATATCTGATAATTCTCTTTACAGGAACCAGGTGTGACATTCTGGGGTTGGCTTGATATCTTGCACAAATACATGTAGCAAACATGATATCTTGCCTGCTGGTAGTGAGGTACATAAGAGACCTAATCATAGCTCTGTATAAATGTTCATAAACACACTCCCCCTCAAGATCTGGTCCTAGAGTGTGGTTTCTAGCTATGGGAGTCTTAGCAACCTTGCACTCAGTCATGTGAAATCTGGTAAGTATGTCGTGCACATACTTTGACTGGTTTATGAAGATGTCATTGTTAACCTGCTTCACTTGAATTCCTAGAAAGGAATTAAGTTCCCCCATGACACTCATTTCAAATCTATACTTCATCAGCTTCTCAAAGTCTTTACAGAGCTTCAGATTAGTTGACCCAAAGATAATGTCATCTATATAAACTTGAACCAGCATCAAGTCATTTCCTATTCTTTTAATGAAGAGTGTTCCTTCAATAGTACCTCTCTCGTATCCATGCTAACAGAGATACTGTGATAGTGTCTCATACCACTTTTTGGAGCCTGATGCAGCCCATAAAGAGATTTGTCAAGCTTGCAGACTTAATCAAGATGATCTGGGTTTGCAAAGTCAGGTGGTTGGTTGACATACACCTCCTTATCAATCACCTCCTATAAATAGGCACACTTGACATCAAGTTGGTAGACCTTGAAATCCTTGGATGCAGCAAAAGCCAGAAATATCCTAACAGCTTCAAGTCTTGCTACAGGAGCAAAAACATGTGTGTAGTCAATCCTTTCTTCATGTTCTTGATGACAAGTCCTCTATCATCCTTCTTGTTCCTAAATACCCACTTGATAACTATGGTAGTCTTCCCTTGAGGAAGAGGACATAGATTCCAAACCTTCTGTCTCTTGAAGTGAAGCAGCTGCTCCTGCATTACTTCAACCTAACTTCCATCATTCAAAGCCTTTCAATCTTCTTAGTCTCTATCTGAGACAATAAATAAGAGTGAAGACAAACATTTTTGTCATGGGTTTGTCCTCTTGTTCTCACCCCAGTCTCAACATCTCCAATGATGTTTGTAGTGGGATAGGACTTGTGGATTCTCAGTTGAGGAATCACAACAAGTTATTTGGACAGATCTAAATCAGTGAAATTTAGATCTGGTGCTTGAGAATCATCCACCACATCAACACACTTATCAAGTGAGACTTGATCTAATGAGTATGTTACATCATTGATGTTGTCTTCTATGGAGTGGTTATCAGTATCAAGAAATTCTTAATCACTATCACCACCTCCATCTCCTCCTACATTGAAAATTCCATCATCTGAGTTTTGTGCCTCTGTGCTAGAATTTACAGGCATTTTAGTTGTATCAGCTGAAAAATATATCATGGTTGTGCTGACAGGATTTCTAACTACAGGGCGAGTTACCACCGGAGCTGAAGTAGTTTAAACACTTGGTCTTCTCAACTCAAATCTTGGATTAGAATCTCCTGTTGATAAGGTACCTGCAGATCCTGAAACATTCTCACAAGATTTGTTAAAACAGTCGGTAACTAAATCAAGATCAAACAGCCAATCAGGACCAGAACCTTTCACACTGGGTGTGTGCTCATTAAGGTCACATTGACTGACTCCTCAACCACTATGTTTCTGAGATTGTATACTATATAAGCCTTAGCTTGGGAAGAGTATCCAATGAAATGTCCATCATATGATTTCTCATCAAATTTGGCTATTTGATCCTTGGTATTCAAGATGGTACAAGGACATCCAAATGATTTGAGGAAACCAATAAAAGGTCTCATTTTGTGGCAGAGTTCATAAGGAGTCTTACCATGAGTCTTAACTACTAAAACTCTATTTTGCACATACCAGGCAGTGTTAACTGTCTCTGTCCAGAAGGTGATAGGCAGTTTAGAGTCAGACAATATAGTTCTTGCAGCTTCAATAAGTGTCCTGTTTCTCCTCTCAGCAACACCGTTTTGCTGAGGAGTCCTAGGAGCACTGTATTGTTTTGAAAACCCTTTTCATCATAAAATGTATCAAGGATTTGGTTTTTAAATTCAGTTCCTTGATCACATCTTATGATCTTGACCTTGTGATCATCACTTGTCAACTCTTTCTTTGGAGTTCCAGTTATCAAATCATTTTTAATTAATTATTCATGTTCTTAAAGTTTACATGGAACATTCTTTTATACAAAAAGAAAGACTCATCCCAATTGGCCTTAGATAGAAAGCAAGAAACTTCTCTTAAAAGGGATATTTCCTGCAAATTCATCTTATACATGTTCCATTTCCTGGGGGCTCTGAGCAAGATATGCTCTTGAGGAATGACCACCCCTGGCTTAAGAACAATACACTCATGCTAAGTAAAGAGCATGTTGTGTATCTGATCTCAAAATTAGGATACACTCAGAAGATTGTACCCAAGCTCCTTGATAAAGTTTACCTTTTGAATACTAAGCTTACCATTTATGACCCTCCCCCTTCCAGTAATGTAACCACTAGATTCTCCAAAAGCAACTGGCCCTCCATCAATTTTCTTAAAGTTTTGAAGCAAAGAGCCATTGCCTATCATGTGCTTGGAATAGTCACTGTCAATGATCCATACATTCCCTTTGGTCTTTAGCTGTTCTTGTACAAAAAAAAGATGGTTAGTTACATTTGGAAACCCAAGCCTCATTGGTCTTAGGCATGTCAAAGTGAATAGAAGATAATGCAACAGTAATTGATCCTATATGCAAGTTCTGATGATCATTTGTTGTTGTTGATAAAGAACTTTCAGTCATATGGCCTTCCTTCATCTTCCACACCATCTTTGGAAGACTAGACTTGACCTTCAACACTTCGAAAGTTTTGATAACTTCAGAAGTTTTGGAGACTGGACCTTCGAAAGCTTTTGCATCCACTGTAGCAGACTTCAGTACTTCAGAAGCATTCCTTTCTTCTGAGACCAAAATTTATTCCGAAGGTAAGTTTTCACTTATCTTCTTCTTCATTTTGGAGCTTCTAAAAGGAAGAGATTTTCCTTCTAAAGCTATTTTCTTCTTCTTCTTCTCAAAAGTTTTCTTCTTGTTCATATGGATAGTACTTTTGGGATTGTAGATGCAATCTTTGGCAAAGTGAGAATTACTACCACACATGATGCATTCAGTTGGCATACTTCCGAGAATCTTATTTTTGAGTGGGAAGCTGAGCTTGATCACTCTCCACTTCCTTCTTCATCTTCTCAAATGATGTAGTAGGCTTCTTGGGATGAGGCTTGCTCTTGGAATTGGATGTTTCAAGCCGTGTAGTAGTGGTGCATATTTTATCAACCTTCTTCTCTGAATCAGGATGATTTGGACATTAACTAGGACTCCTAGTACTAGAGTTAATGGTTGGGTCCTCAATTTTCACCACTTCAAATCCAGCAAAGATGAAAACCTGCTTTTGCTTGGAGTTAAAAGTGGCCTTGATCTCTTGAGCTTTCTTGGACTTTCTCTTAGCTGCCCTGATCAAGTTCTTCCTTGCAGACTTGGTCATCCTTGATTCTTTCTTCTCTCCAGGAGAATAATGTCCCTTCTTAGGATAACCCTTATCACTCGCCTCAGGTTCATCCTTCACTATCTCCTTTTCATCTTCATCTTCTTCTTGAATGGGATCTATGGAAGGAAGCTCATCTTGACAAGTTCTACACCTTGGAGGTCTTACAGATAGTAATGTGTGTGGAGGAGCTATCTCACTTGAACCTAATCCTTTCCTGTTCTGATAAAAAATCTTTGCATGCATGGATGAAGATATTATGTTCTTGAAGGTTTCCTCTTCAAGAACACATTTTGTGCCTTAGTTTTGCTGATCACAAGCTCAGCTTGGCATTCAGTTAACTTGGTAACAAGATCCTTAATTTGAGTTTGTAATTTGTGTGCTCATGTTTAAGAGTTGAAATGTGATGATCAAGTATAGGGTGGTATTCACCTTGTTTGTTTCTTTGTTTAGTTATAGTTTATGATAGCTTAGATATTAATGCAATAGGATCTAGTTTACCTTTGTCTTCTTTTGTATTCTGTGGCATGCGAAACTGCATGCGAAACTGCAGTTTCGCCCGATAATTTCTCATGCCATGGTGCATACAGTTTCACAGTATGCGAAACTGTAGGCGAAACTAGGTCCTGTATACATATGTATCTTTGTTTTTCATTATGTAGCTCTGGGAACTTTATTGATATTACAGATTTGAGTTCATTCTTTGTTTGTGTAAACTAGGTCCTATATACATATGTATATTTGTTTTTCATTATAACTCTGGGAACTTTATTGATATTACAGATATGAGTTCATTCTTTGTTTGTGTATTGCTAGGAGCTTATATTACTTACATTTGAGCATTATTTTTCTTGTCTTCACAAATCATCTTACAAATGGGTCTTATGTTTGATTTGGGTCTATTTTCTCTCATTACTTGGTCCACAAGTTATTAGACTTAGTGATATCTTGTGGATTTCAGTGTTAAATCTTCATCAAAAGCACGTTCTAACGATCATCTAGACCAACAGTGTTGTTTCGCCATGCCAAACTATAGTTTCGGCCGTTGCAAAATGTGGTGTATAAATACCAGTTTTGTCATTTGTTTCGTTAGTTGCGAAATACCTATTTTCATTTGAAAAACGAACTGCCCCTTTTAGCCAAGGATTCAAAATCAATTTTAGAAGTGTTATCGTGCAAAACTAACCGGTAAACCTCGTTTCTGAACATTTTTCGATCCACGGAACATATTTAGTTTTGATTTTTGGTGTAAAATTGATTCGAAACTAAGGTGTCATGGTGCGAAATTGAACGAAAGTTCACTGATCTATGTGAAACTATCTAGTCATGCTGCCCGTGTGCACTGAATAGTTTCATCCAGATGTTGTGAATCTATAGTTTCAGAGTCCGTGCGAAACTATATTTTCCAATGCGAAACTACTGTTTCTAAATGCGAAACTATAGTTTCTCATTCCAAGTGAATCTATTGAGTCTTAGCTGCGAAACTATAGTTTCTCATGTGTACTTTCTTCAGTTTCGTCAGTTCTTGCGAATCTATATTTCTTTTAGCGAAAGTGTAGTTTCGTCGTGCGAAATTATGTGCTAAACTAATTAAAAAATTATATTATTAATTAATTAATTAATTTATAATAATAATAAATAGTAAATAGATAATAACAATTAAAATTATAAAATTTTAAATGTTTTGTAATCTCTTGTGATCTAACGAATTCTGGGTTTCACCTGCAGCCACTATGGGGAGTTTGAAGTTTGATCCCAGATCAAACGTGGTGGCATACCTAAACAATAGAGATCCAAAGTCTGCCGGCTATAGAGATGCCATTGATTGGCTGAAGAGATCTCCCATCTACTATGACATTTATCACTCTCTCATTATAGATGAGAAACAGATCAGAGAGTTCTGGAGAACGGCTGAGTATGACGCCAAGAAGAGAATTATTAAAGCGTCGATTTAGGGAGAGCTATTTGAGATCTCGGCCGAGACAGTGGCTAAGGCCCTGCGTCTGGAGGATGACATGGGGGAGAGCGTAGAGATGACTGATTCAGAGGTGATTAGAGCATTTAAGGATATTGGTTATAAGGGAACCACTTCGAGAAGTGGAAGGAGATCAAGAAGTCATTTCTCTCGAAGGAGTGGAGGTTTATAGCTCACATCTTCATTAGCTGTTTGGATCATAGGAAGGGAGGATCAGATGGGCTAAATCTGAGATGGTCCACAACTATGATTATGATCTGTAAAGGTGAAAATGCAAACAAATCCCAGATCATTCATGACTACCTGTTAAAGAACATCATGGTTTTGAAGAAGGATAAGTGGCTGCTCTATCCAAGATTCCGATGAACCCGAGGATCTTTGCAGACTGTGCTGCCTCTAGGCATGATTTCTCAGGGAAGATCACATATCTGCCGGAGGGCATGTACACAGCAGAGAGGTGGAACTATATCAAGACTCTAATCCCTCTGGAGGAAAGGAGAGCAGCTGAATCAGGGGGAAACGTGGAAGAGATCAGGAAGAGAAAGAAGTATAAAAGGAGTCTGATATGACCTTTAAAAAACAATTGGATTAGATTGAGGAGGAACTGAGAAAGAAGAGGAAGAAGAAGAGTGTTGAGAAAACAATTAGAGTTGATTCCCCGATATGGGAAAAGAGGAGTAAGAGCAAACAACCGATCATCCCTGAGACCATGCCTACAGGAGAAGGGGAGAGGCCAAGGAGAAATATAAGATCAGAGTTTGATGAGGATGTGATCAGAAATGTTAACCCATCCTTATCAAATGAGCTAAGTATGATTAAGACCAAACTGATCAATTCAGAGGAGAGGGAGAAGCTGAGAGACTTAGAGATTGAGGAGATGAAGAAGATGATACTGAGCCAACATGATCTAATCAGAAAGTTATTAGAGAAGGTGAGTGATTTGAGAAGAGCTGCAGGTGCTGATGACGTACTGAGTGCCAAGCAAATCAAGGACTTCACTAATGCATCAAAGTTCCCTTTTATTCATAAAACATCTGGTGTTAGTGCTAGTGGTGCTGGAACCGCTAGAGCTGGTGGAAATGGTGCGGGAGGTAATGAAGCTGGTGGTAGTGTTGCAAGAGTGGGTGGTGAAAGAGTTGGTGCTGGAGAAGATGCTGAACAGGTATTTGAAGCTGGATTCTTTAATTTGGGATTTGATATAGATACTGATCTTACAGGAGATAAGGTGATAAGGAGTGAGGTTCAAGTAAGATAGAAAAGGCAAACTGAGTTAAATTTAGTTGATGAGGAAGAAGACATGGAGGAAGAGTTGGTGGACTATGATTCTGAGCCTGAGTTTTACATAGTTGATGAGAGGCCAATGACTTATGTGGCTCAGAGGAGTTCAATCAAAGGGGATGTGGTTGAGTTGAACAAGGAGGATTGGTTCATTAAGAAGGTCGAACCAGAGAAGCTAACCCCTCTGTTTCAGAGCATTGAAGAACCAGGAAGGAAGGAGTCAGATAAGAAGATTGTGAGTTGGAAGTACAACTCAAAGCAAAAGATGTTTATGATTAAAAGATGTGGAGGAGGAATATCTTATTTGCATAAAAGGAAGGCGTTTAAGACCCTTCTTAAGTGGGATTTGAGGAGGTTGGCAGAGATTCCCCTCCAAGATTTAGCATTGAGTGAACATGCTAGTTTGTTGGAGAATGAGATCCATCAGGGCATAAAGGAGAAATGGTTCTATGACAACCAAACTGGAGAAGCAGTAGTGCGAGTAAAGAACATAGATGAGATAAGGCTGTTCGATCCGATAGAGGTATTCTTATTCAGTGACGAGGATCTGAAAGTTTTATGCGAAAACCAGATCGAATTTGGAGCCGGAGAAGAGACAAAGACCGAGGCCAGCTTGTTTGAGAGGGTTGCAAACAAAGCTCGGGGTGTGAGATCGGAGATTAAGCAGCACGCAAAGAGCATGCAGGAACTTAAATATCTGGAGGCGGAAGTTGGAGATCTAACTCGATGGATGGCGCGAGCGAAGGCCGGAGCTGAACCCGAAGACCCGACATGTGAATACCCCCTAGGGGGAGTATTGATGATCAGGTATAGGGTGGTATTCATCTTTCCGTTTGTTTCTTTGTTTAGTTATAGTTTATGATAGCTTAGATATTAATATGATAGGATCTAGTTTACCTTTTTCTTCTTTTATATTCTGTGGCATGTGAAACTGCATGCGAAACTACAGTTTCGCCTGGTAGTTTCTCATGCCATGGTGCATATGCGAAACTGTATGCGAAACTAGGTCTTGTATATATATGTATCTTTGTTCTTTATTATGTAACTCTTGGATGACTTTGAAGCTTTTAGATACATGAAGTAGAGAGGAGACGATCAAAGAAGGATCTAGACTGGGTGACCAGGAAAGGAAAGATTGTGCTGAAGTTAAAGCCTGCTAAGACCGTTAACCGTGTGAGGATACCTGATCAACAACCGTCAAGATTGCAAAAATTCGAGAAATGGTTCTATGACAACTAAACTGGAGAAGCAATAGTGCGGGTAAAGAACATAGATGAGATAAGGCTGTTCAATCCGATGGTGGTATTCTTATTCAGTGACGAGGATCTAAAAGTTTTAGGCGAAAACCAGATCAAATTCGGAGCTGGAGAAGACACAAAGACCGAGGCCAGCTTGTTTGAGAGGATTGCAAACAAAGCTCGGGGTGTGAGATCGGAGATTAAGCAGCTCGCAAAGAGCATGCAAGAACATGAATATCTGGAGGCGGAAGTTGGAGATCTAACTCGATTGATGGTGCGAGCGAAGGCCGGAGCTGAACCCGAAGACCCGGCAGGTGAATACCCCCCTAGGGGGAGTATTGATGATCAAGTATACGATCGTATTCATCTTGTCATTTGTTTCTTTATTTAGTTAAAGTTTATGATAGCTTAGATATTAATGTGATAGGATCTAGTTTACCTTTGTCTTCTTTAATATTCTGTGGCATGTGAAACTGCATGCGAAACTACATGTGAAACTGCAGTTTCGCCCGGTAGTTTCTCATGCCATGGTGCATACAGTTTCACATACTGCGAAACTGTATGCAAAACTAGGTCCTGTATATATATGTATCTTTGTTCTTCGTTATGTAACTCTTGGAACTTTATTGATATTACAGATTTGAGTTCATTCTTTGTTTGTGTATTGCTAGAAGCTTATATTACTTACATTTGAGCATTATTTTTCTTGTTCTTCACAAATCATCTTACAAATGGGTCTTATGTTTGATTTGGGTCTATATTCTCTCATTACTTGGTCCACAAGTTATTATACTTAGTGATATCTTATGGATTTCAGTGTTATATCTTCATCAAAAGCACGTTCTAACGATCATCTGGACCAACAAAATGGTTTTCTCTAGATCTTCTATTTTAAGTTTGTAATCATTTTTAGCTTTTTTAAAATCAGCCTTTAAATTATTTAAGGACTCAAGGTCAGATCTCACTCCTAAGTTATAGGACCTATACATTTTAACTTTAGCAATGCATTCAGAAGTACAAAGATGTTCCAATACCTTAGCTTCTTCATGATCAGCCATCAGTACTTGGTTTGAAGAAGCATCTTCTACTTAAAAGTTCCAGTCAAATCCTTTTTCTTCAACAGCAGCAGCAGCATGTTGTTTGGGTTGGCTTGGCTTCTCAGTTCTTGGAGCTGCATTAGTATAGTTTGGTCTAGTTTGTGCTTGACCACCATTTGACCTTGGCGCCTTGCACTCTCTAGTAAAGTGGCCTATTTGGTTACAGTTGTAACACTTCACTTTGCTTTTGTCCATTCCAAACTTTCCACTGGCCACATTGCTGGGGAATTTTCTTACTGTCTTGTTGTAGAACTTCTTGGCTCTATGAGTGAGAAGAACCATCTGTTGAACTATCTCCATGTACTCCAGATCATCTGGATGGATACAATCCAAGTCTTCAAGAGTAAAAAGAAAGTTGCCATAACTTTTATCAATAGACACAAAGGCTTGTGCAGAGCTTGTCTCTTGGAATGGGCTTCCTTGAATGTAGCTCTCCCTTGGTGTCTCAGGGAAGGTGATGAAAGGACCCTTTTATGAGTTTTTAGGGAAGATTATGAGATGATGTTGTGGTTCTATGTTATCCCTTTCAACCACATGAACGGCCGAACTCTGCTGATTGTTGGAAGAGCTGCTTGATGGATATTGCAAGTTCATCTCCATCTAGTACCCACTAAGGATACCATATAGCTCTGTGAGAGTAAGAGTAGAGAGGTTCTCAGTTCTCTTGATGGCCACAGAATAGTGATTCCATTGTTTGGGAAGAGAGAACATGAACTTTCTCACTATGTCCCTTTTCTCAAGTTTTACTCCAACATCCATTGGAGTATCCACAATCTTAACATACCTAAAGTATTGTTGATTTATTGCTTCACCTATTTTATAGGTGAAGTTTTCAAACTGCTGCTTCATGATATCCTTCTTATTTTCCTTGGCTTCCTCAGACCTCTCATACATCAGCTTCAGTGCATCCCAGAGCTGCTTAGCAGTCTTGCACTTCTTAACGCCTTTGTATATGGAGTTAGGAAGAGCATATTGAAGAGTGGTCATGGCCTTCTGATCTACATCTATTCTTTTCCGGTTTTCTTTAGAGTAGTCAGCCATTTCCTTTGGTGTCATCCCACCTCCAGCAGTGGCTATAGAGGTGCATAGGATATGAGGTCTTTCGACAACCGATCTTCACATCCTGTTGTCTTGAGACTTGATGAACCCTTCCATATGTTGGAACCAAGTATCAAAGTCATAAGGAGTGATCAGTGGATACTTTGTCATAGTACCGGTTTCCATATCAGCTTTAAAGAGAGGTGCCATTTGAGTTGATAAGTGTTTTGTGAAACTGAAGTGATCTAAGACGGTGAGATCATATATACCCCTAAAAACTTTCTAAATATAACCTATACCATTATAAAACTTTACAAAATCATATGCATCCATACTAAATATAAAATATCATATACACTCTTCTGTACAACTAAAATACAATATTTCAGCATATTAATTTATTTTGTTAAAAACAAATTAGAATATGTCTGTTCATATATATTTTAAAAACCTTAAAATTTTATATTTAGCCATTTTTTCCATAAAAACTTACAAATTTATAAGGTCTGGGTGAACTAAAGTTTATTTTTGCAAATCCATTAATTAAATTTTTATAAACTATACTTTCAAGTAGGTATATGAGATTTTACATCTTAAAATTCTTAAATTTATCCAATTAAGTTTTAATTGTAATCTATTGTATCTAATAAAAAATATTTTTTGACACTTATCATTCTCTAAACCCATCTTTTGGTCACTTGCCATTCTTCTAGATATCTTCACATCATTTTTTCCTTTAAAAGAGTATTATAGTAATTTAAACACTCAAACTAATTTTTTTGTTTAAAAATCAATTTTATTAATTGCTACATTTCTCTCTCTTATTTAGATTTTCTAAAATCAAACTATCATTTTAAAAATAGATTTTATTAAGAAAATTAAAAATCATATCTTTTTATTAAAATATAAATAATAAAAAAATTATATAATATAAAATTTTCTAAAATACTAATCCATTTTGAATCAAAATATATTTTAATTCTATCATTTTTTTAAGAAAATTATAAAAAGTGAAATTTTCCAATAGTAGTCTTATTAAAACAACCAGAATACTTACAAACCAGAGTTTTTAATCAACAAGATTTTTATAAAAAATATTTTTTATCAAAAATCTTAAAATGAATGTTTAATATTGAAACTATTTAGATAAGAGAGTTAAAAAATATAATATAATTGTTTTATTTCTTGAACTATTACATATATATAATTTTAACATATCTTATAGGCAAATTGGATTTTAATAATCCAAACTATTACCTATTGGCCGATAATAATCCATACTATCAATTTGGCCGCTAACACTCCCAACTTTCACTTTTATTACCAACAACAATCCCAATGACGTAATTTTCAAATTTTTACGCTCGATTTGGATTCGATTCGGTTCGCAACAATAATTATGAATGAAATGAAGAAACATACAAGCTAAATTGAGACTAAAATAGATACAAATCGAGCGTAAAATTTTGAAAATTATATCACTGGGACTATTGTTGGTAATAAAACTGAAGTTAAGAGTGTTAGCGGCCAAATTAATAGTATGGATTATTATCTGCCAATAGGTAATAGTTTGGATTATTAAAATTCAATTTGTCTATCTTATATTAAAATATCATACTGTAACTTTTCGTGGTTATTACTAACTATAATCCGTTTAAAAAATGAGTTTCTAGACTATCTATCTATCTGTTTGTCTGTCTGTCTATCTATTTATAAGGGGTATGTTATTGGTACACCCAATTTATTTTCATTATCTTTATCTCTTTCTATACATACTGCAGGACCAGGAAAGGTGGTCAATGTAATAGTTTTACAAGGTGGAGAGATATGAAATACTAGCAGATCAAATAGGGGACTGGCTAATGATGAAAACAATGAACACTCGTAAAAGAACAAGAACAAGAACACTCAAATATGGTTTTCAAGAATGATGTATATTGTTGTCAATTTCTTACAAGTGTTACCAATCATAAAATAAGATACAAGTATTTGAGATATTTTATACTACATCCTACAGCCGGCCATACTTTGAAGGCCAGCTGGAAACACTAATCTAGACAACAAGATCAATGAAGAGTCAAAAGGCAGATTGTCTTTTGACTAGTGACTATGACATGCCATAGCTCACATCCTTATCTATTAAAAAATTGATAAAAGTACATAGTTGGAAAGATACAGACGAAAGACCTTAATCTGCAGTTTACAAAAGCATGGACCTCTCACCAACTCATATAAGTTGGTGCGTCATCAGAAGTGACAGCAGAAAGTGATTCAGCTTTTGTCAAAAGATGATTCAGAGAAAACATGTCTTCTCTGTCTTCGGAAGACTTTGTCCTTGAGGCTTCGGAAGACTTTGTCCTTGAAGCTTCAGAAGACTTTATCTTTGGCTTCAGAAGATACGGTCTTTTGGCTTCGAAAGATTTGATACTTAGCATAATTGTCTAAGTTATATCAAATCTTTCGAAGTAGCTTCCTTGTACTTTCAGTTGTGCATGCTGAGAGCTCTTGGTTGTTCTTTGGTTGCATCAGAATCTAAGTGTATTCCTTACGCATACATATAGATACATGGAGAGAGATAGAGATAATAGGGTGTCACAATAACATAAATGGGTGTTTGTTAATGCAACCCATTTATAATTAATAAAAATTAAGATAAGACGTGACACAATTGTAAGTCTTATCATACTAATTTTTTCTCTCTATTATTAATAATAATATTAAATACTCATAATATTACTCATACCATTTTTGAATTACAAAATGTAGAATTTAATAAATAAAAACCTATTTTTAATTAAAAACATAGTTTTTAAAAACAAAAGTTTTATAAATTACAAAATTGAATGAGTTTTTTAAAGAAAAATCATTTTTCTTAAAATAAAACATTTAAAAACCATAATTGTTTTATAAAACAAAAGTTAAAAAAATAAATTTACTTTTATTTACTTAAAATAACTATTTATACATAATTATAGTTATATTTTATCTTTAAACATAGTTTTATAATTCATAAATTTTTATTACTAATTATTTAATGTTTTATTTATTCAACGCGTATAATACACGGGGTACTAACCTAGTAAATTTTAATAATCAAATAAAATTCTTAGATAAAACATGAGAGTTTAGTTAAAATTAAGTGCTTTTTAGCAAATATATTCATTATGTTTTTTAACTAGGTTATTTATGTGTACTATTATTTTTCAAAATCTAAAAAATAGTATATTTTTTATGAAAAACTATAATTGTCATATGAATAAGTTAATATAATAGAAACAATAATAATAATTTTTATTAGTAGTAAAAGAATAGAAAACTGAATTTTTATATATCAATTATATTTTGAAAATTTTTTAATAATAAAATAAACGATTATATTTGATATTTTGATGTTAGTATAGGTCTATATGATATTAGCAAGATTCATAACGATATATATATATATATATATATAGCATAATATATATATATAGGGAGGGTTCAAATGAAAACCATTAACTTATGAGAAAACAAGAAAACTGATTTTAACCAATCATGTAATTTCTAATTGTTTATTTATATTTTTTATTAAAAGGGTATTCAAGTAAATTCTACCCCCACTATTTTAGGTAATTATATTTATTAAATTTTAAATTCCTTATATAGCTCACCAAATCACTATCATCGATATTTGTGGACCTAATTCAAGAAAAGTTCATCAAATCACCATATTAAACATGCCATCATCTACAAATTGTCAATCTTTTTTGCTAGAGATCCCCATATCATCTATACATCATCACTCTTCTTGGGAGGATATCACTACTTAAAAATGTGTTGGACTTCCTTAGGTTTTTCCTATTTTTGAAGATGATGAACGAAGATGAAAATGAAGATGATAAACTAAGATGAAGATGAAGATGATGAACCCAGACAAAGAAAATGATTTGAGATGAAGATGATTATGAACATGATATGAAGATATGATTCGTGATGAAGATGATTACAAACTCGATGAACAATATGAAGACGATGACGAACGTGAATAAATTAGCCAAAAATAGAACATCTTCCTCATCCATCTTTGATTTCACAAAAAAGAGAATGTCTTCCTCTTTCACGTCTTTTCTTTTTCTTTTTTGACAAGCGTATTTCTTTGTAGTAACTTGAGTTACGTATACGTAACACCGTCTCCTAACTTATTTCTGTTCAATATAGCGACACATATATGTAAGTTAAAAATACATAGCTCTTAAATATGATGTCAACTACTGTTAAAAAAATAGAAGATGTAGTATTTCATATATGTTACGAAAAGAAGAAGATAAAGATATATTTTTTTTGTTATATTACATTTTTTTTTGTTCATCTTCATCTTCACTAGTTACATAAACGTAAGTAGGTTAACATATGGATGCACATCTATTAACTGTAATTGTTTTATAGATTCTAGGGTACTTTTTAGTGTTACGTATATGTAACTTATCAAGCTATAAATAACCCTAATATGTTACATATACGTAACCACATCTACGTATGAGTAAATTCCTAAGTTTAATAAAATGTTTTGCACTTGTTATAACTGTTATAGTTACATATACATATTTAATAATGGTTGTCTATAAATAGCAAGATTCATCAACATGAATTAGTTAGTTAGAAGATTCAAGATTCGATTGATGGTGAAATTGAAGCTTGATTGGGTTATGTATATGTAACATAGTGCTTCATAAGTACGTAACACAGTGTTACATATACATAACACAATGTTACATATTAAAATTTGACCGTTGTTTAACGCAATTACATATGTGTAACTTAAACGGTTCTTATTTGTTTATTATATTAATTCATTTATATTCAGTTCTTCTAATATGCAATAATTAATATGATTTAGTGTTTAAATTTGTTATTAAAATGTTAATAAATAGAAGATAAAGTTATAAAATTTGGTTATAATTTGAGAGAGAGGAAAGAGAGTGAGTGATTTTAAGGATTTATTTAATGAAATAAAAGTTTCTATATAGTTTATACATGTGTTTTACCTATTATACCCTTAAGACCTTATAATTAAATCCGTCAAACATCATTAATTTACAATCTTACCTTTGTATGATCTCAACCATTGATTAGATAAATCAATGGTAGATAAATGGTTTTCTTGGTTTTCTTGTAAAAATTGATTTTAATTATCAATCCTCTCCTATATATATATATATATATATATATAATATATATATATATATATATATATCATATTTGGTTAGGGCTATATGATATTATAGAAGTTTTCTATGGGTAATATAATATTTAGAAAGTTTTATAGGGGTATATATGATATTATAACATTAGTTTGGGAATATTTGATATTTAAAAAGTTTTGTAGGGGTATATGTGATATTTAGAAAGTTTTATAGAGGTATATATAATATATTAAATTATATCTGGGTATATATGATATTTTAAAAGTTTGTAAGGGTAAAAATGAAATTCTCCCTTATAAAAGAGCTACATTTTTACTAAGGATGCAAGAAAACCGAATATAAATAATAAAACATAAACAAAAAGCTTAAATTAAAGAAAGTAAAATTGAACTCCTGTAAAGAATACACTTAGAGGCTGATGCAACCAAGATCAACCAAAGAACTCTTAGCATGCACAAGTGAAGTACAAGGAAGTTACTTTAGAAGATTTGACATAACTCAGTGAATTATGCTAAGTATCAAATCTTTCGAAGCAAAATGACCATATCTTCCGAAGCCAAAGATGAAGTCTTCCGAAGCTTCAAAGACAAAGTCTTCCAAAGCCAAAGACTGATTTCTTCCAAAGACAGAGAAGACATGCTTTCTCTGAATCACCTTTTGACAAAAGCTGAACCACTTTCCATTGCCACTTCTGAAGACTCACCAACTTATATAGTTTGGTGAAAAGTCCATACTTTTGTCAACTATAGATTAAGGTCTTTTGTCTGTAACTTTCCAACTACGTACTTTTATCTTTTTTGTAATATATTAGGATGTGAGTTATGGCATGTCATAGTCACTAGTCAAAAGACAATCGGCCTTTTGACTCTACATTGATCTTGTTATCTAGATTAGTGTTTCCAGCTGACATTCAAAGTATGGCCGACTGTAGGATGTAGTATAAAGTGTCTCATGTACTTGTATAATTATGTATGCTTTGTAACACTTGTAAGAACTTGAGAGCAATATACATCATTATTGAAAACCATATTTGAGTGTTCTTGTTCTTGCTCTTTTACTATTGTTTATTGTTTAATCACAAACCGGTTTCCTATTTAATCTGCTAAGTGTTCAAACTCTCCCCACCTTGTGAAACTGTTGCATTGACCACCCTTCCCCGGTCCTGCAATTAGTATCAGAGCATTTCAGGCTCTTGATTGTAAGATCTCACCATCTTAGATCACCTTAGTTTCACAAAACACTTATCAACTAAAATGGCAGCTCTTTCTAAGGATGATATGGAAACCAGTACTATGACAAAGTCTTCACTGATCACTCCTAATGACTTTGATACTTGGTGCCAATGTATGGATGGGTACATCAAGTCTTAAGACAGCAGGATGTAGAGATCTATTGTTGAAAGACCTCACATCCCAAGCACTTCTTCAGCCACTGCTGGAGGTGGGATGATACCAAAAAAAATGGCTGACTACTCTGAAGAAGACTGGAAGATGATAGATGTAGATCATAAAGCCATGACCACCCTTCAAACTTCTCTTCCTAACTCCATATACAGAGGCTTCAAGAAGTGCAAAACTGCTAAGCAGCTTTGGGATGCATTGAGCTCATGTATGAGGGGTTTGAGGAAGCTAAGGAGAACAAGAAAGACACAATGAAGCAGCAATTTGAAAACTTCACCTACAAGACAGGTGAAAGCATGACTCGACATTACTTTAGGTATGTTGAGATTGTGGATACTCCAATGGATGTTGGAGTAAAACTTGAGAATAGGGACATAGTGAGAAAGTTCATGTTCTCTCTTCCCAGACAATGGACTCACTACTGTATGGTCATCAAAAGAACTGAGAACCTCTCTACTCTTACTCTCACAGAGCTGTATGATATCCTTAGTAGATAATATATGGAGATGAACTTGCAAAATCCATCAAGCAGCTCTTCCAACAATCAGCAGAGTTCGGCCCTTCATGTGGTTGAAAGGGATAGCATAGAACCATAACATTATCTCATAAGCTTCCCTGAAAACTCACAAAAGGGTCCTTTCATCACCTTCCCCGAGACACCAACATCCAAGGAAGCCTATTCCAAGAGACAAGCTCTGCACAAGCCTTTGTGTCTACTGATGAAAGTTGTGTAAACTTTCTTTTTACTCTTAAAGACTTAGATTGTATCCATCCAGATGAACTGGAGTACATGGAGATAGTTCAACAAATGGCTCTTCTCACTCACAGAGCCAAGAAGTTCTACAACAGGACAGTAAGAAAGTTTCCCAGTAATGTGGCCAGTGGAAAGTTTGGAATGGACAAAAGCAAAGTGAAGTGTTACAACTGTAACCAAATGGGCCACTTTGCTAGAGAGTGCAAGGCGCCAAGGTCAAATGGTGGTCAAGCACAAACTAGACCAAACTACACTAATGCAGTTCCAAGAACTGAGAAGCCAAGCCAACCCAAACAACATGCTGCTGTTACTGTTGAAGAAGGAGGATTTGACTGGAGTTTTTAAGTAGAAGATGCTTCTCCAAACCAAGTACTGATGGCTGATCATGAAGAAGCTAAGGTATTGGAACATCTTTGTACTTCTGAATGTATTGCTAAAGTTAACATGTATAGGTCCTATAACTTGGAAGTAAGATCTGACCTTGAGTCCTTGAACATTTTAAAGGCTGATTTTAAAAAAGCTAAAAATGATTACAAACTTAAAATAAAAGATCTAGAGAAAACCATTTTGTTGGTCAAATGGTGGCCAAGCACAATCCAAACCAAACTAAACTGATCCAGCTCCAAGAACTAAGGAGCCAAGCCAACCAAAACAACATGTTGTTGTTGTTGTTGAAGAAGGAGGCTTTAACTGGAGCTTTCAGGTAGAGGAAGCTTCTCCAAACCAAGCACTGATGCTTGATCATGAAAAAGCTAAGGTATTGGAACATCTTTGTACTCCTGAATGCAATGCTAAAGTTAACACGTATAGGTCCTACAACTTGGAAGTGAGATCTGATCTTGAGTCCAAAGCAAATTTTAAAAGAGCTGAAAATGATTATAAACTTAAAATAGAATATTTAGAGAAAACCATTTCAACTCTTAAGTATGAGCACACAAATTACAGGACTCAAATTAAAGATCTCATCACCAAGTTAACTGAGTGCCAAGCTGAGCTTGTGATCAGCAAAGCTAAGGCAGAAAAATGTGTTCTTGAAGAGGAAACCTTCAAGAACATAATATCTTCATCCTTGCATCCAAAGAGTTTTTTATCTGAATAGGCAAGGATTGGGTTCAAGTGAGATAGCTCGTCCACACACATTGTTATCTGTAAGACCTCCAAGGTGTGGAACTTGTCAAGATGAGCTACCCTCCAAAGATCCCATTCAAGAAGAGGAAGAAGATGAAAAGGAGATAGTGAAGGATGAACCTGAGTTATCCTAAGAAGGGACACTATTCTCCTAGAGAGAAGAAAGAATCTAGGATGACCAAATCTACAAGGAAGAACTTGATCAGGGCAGCCAAAACAAAGTCCAAGAAAGCCCAAGAGATCAAGGCCACTTTCAACTCCAAGAAAAATAGGTTTTCATCTTTGTTGGATTTGAAGTGGTAAAGACCAAAGACTCAACTATGGATTCTTGTACCAGGAGTCCTAGTTTATGTCCAAATCATCCTGATCTAAAGAAAAAGGCTGATAAAATGTGCACCACTGTTGTACAGCTTGAACAATCTAGTTCCAAGAGCAAGCCTCATCCCAAGAAGCCTACTGTATTATTCGATAAGATGAAGAAGGATGTGGAAAGTGATCAAGCTTGGCCTCCCACTCAAAAGAAGATTCTCAGAAGCATGCCAACTGAATGCATCGTGTGTGGTAGTACCTCTCACTTTGCCAAGGATTACATCTACAATCCCAAAAGTACAATCCACATGAATAAGAAGAAAACTTCTAAGAAGAAGAAGAAGAAAATAGCTTTAAAAGGAAAATCTCTTCCTTTCGGAAGCTCCAAGGTAAAGAAGAAGATAAGTGAAAACTTACGTTCGGAAGAAATTTTGGTTTCGAAAGAAAGGAATACTTCCGAACTACTGAAGTCTGCTGCAGTAAATGCAAAAGCTTTCGAATGTCCAGTCACCAAAATTTCCGAAGTCATCAAAACATTCAAAGTGTTGAAGGCCAAGTCTAGTCTTCCAAAGATGGTGTGGAAGACAAAAGAAGGCCATGTGACTGAAAGTTCTTCATCAACAACAACAAATGATCCTCGGAACTTGCATGTAGGATCAATTACTATTGCATTATCTTTTGTTCACTTTGACAAGCCCAAGACCAAAAAGGCTTGGGTTTCCAAATGTAACTAACCATCTCTTTATGTGCAGGAACAACTAAAGACCAAAAGGAATGTATGGATCATCGATAGTGGCTGTTCCAGGCATATGACAGGCAATGGCTTTTTTACTATAAAACTTTAAGAAAATTGATGGAGGGCCAGTTGCTTTTGGAGGAGAATCTGGTGGTTATATTACTGGAAGGGACAGGGTCACAAATGGTAAGCTCAGCATTGAAAAGGTAAATTTTGTTAAGGAGCTTGGGTATAATCTTCTGAGTGTATCCTAATTTTGTGTTCAGATACACAACATGCTCTTTACTGAGCATGAGTGCATTGTTCTCAAGCCCGGGGTGGTCATTCCTCAAGAGCATATCCTGCTCAAAGCCCCCAGGAAAGGGAACATGTACAAGATGGATTTGTAGGAAACAACACCTTTAGGAGAAGTTTCTTGTTTTCTATCTAAAACAATTAGTGATGAGTCTTTCCTCTGGCATATAAGAATATGCCATGTAAACTTTAAGAACATGAATAAATTAATTAAGAATGATTTGGTAAGTGGAATGCCAAATAAAGAGTTTATAAGTGATGAACATTGTGTTACATGCCTAAAAGTAAAGCAACACAAGGTATCTCACAAGCCAAAGGAAATGAACTCCATCACTACACCCCTACACTTATTACATATGGATCTCTTTGGCCCCACCGGTATAATGAGTTTAGGAAAGACCTCTTATTGATTGGTGATCATAGATGGCTTCACACAATACACTTAGGCTTCTTTCTCAAAACTAAGTATGAGACCCCTGAGATCTTAAAGAGTTTCATTCTGAAAATTGAGAATCAATATAATCACAAGGTCAAGATCATAAGATGTGATCAAGAAATCGAATTTGAAAACCAAATCCTTGATACATTTTGGGATGAAAAAGGGTTTTCAAGACAATACAGTGCTCCCAAAACTCCTTAGTAAAACGGTGTTACTAAGAGGAGAAACAGGATACTTATTGAAGCTGCAAGAACTATGTTGTCTGACTCTAAACTACCCATCACCTTCTAGGTAGAGGCAGTCAACACTGCCTGCTATATGGAGAACAAAGTTTTAGTAGTTAAGACTCATAGTAAGACTCCTTATGAATTGTGGCACAAAAGGAGACCTTTCATTGATTTCCTTAGATCATTTGGATGTCCTTGCATCATCTTGAATACCAAGGATCAAATAGCCAAATTTGATGAGAAATCAGATTATGAACATTTCATTGGATACTCTTCACAAGCTACGGCTTATAGAGTATACAATCTCAGAACCATAATAGTTGAGGAGTCAACCAATATGACCTTCAATGAGCACACACCTAGTATGAAAGGTTCTGGTCCGGATTGGCTATTTAATCTCGATTTAGTTACCAACTATTTTAACAAATCTTGTAAAGATGTTTTAGGATCTACAGGTACCTCATCAACAGGAGATTCTGATCCAAGATTTGAGCTGAGAAGACCAAGTGTTCAAACTACTTCGGCTCCAATGGTAACTAACCCTGTAGTTGGAAATCCTGTCAGCACAACCATGACAAATTCTTTAGGTGATATATCTAAAGTGCCTGTAAATTCTATCACAGAGGCACAAAACTTAGATGAAGGAATTTCCAATGTAGGAGGAGATGGAGGTGGTGATAGTGATCAAGAATTCCTTGATGCTGATAACCACTCTATAGAAGACAACATCAATGATGTAACACACTTATTGGATCAAATTAATCTTGATAAGTGTGTTGATGCGGTGGATGACTTTCAAGCATCAGATCTGAATTTCACCAATTTAGATTTGTCCAAACAACTTGCTATGATTCCTCAACCGAGAAACCACAAGTCCCATCCTACTACAAACATCATTGGAGATGTTGAGACTGGGGTGAGAACAAGAGGATAAACCCATGATAAAAATGTTTGTCTTCACTCTTGTTTCTTGTCCCAAATAGAGCCTAAGAAGATTGAAGAGGTTTTGAAGGATGAAAGTTGGGTTGAAGCATAGAAGGAGGAGCTGCTTCAATTCAAGAGACAGAAGGTTTGGAATCTATGTCCTCTTCCTCAAGGAAAGGCTATCATAGGTACCAAGTGGGTATTTAGGAACAAGAAGGATGATAGAGGACTTGCCATCAAGAACAAGGCGAGACTAGTTGTTTAAGGGTACACACAAGAAGAAGGGATTGACTACACAGATGTTTTTGCTCCTATAGCAAGACTTGAAGCTGTTTGGATATTCCTGGCTTTTGCTGTATCCAAGGATTTCAAGGTCTACCAACTTGATGTCAAGTGTGCCTTCTTATATGGGGTGATTGATGAGGAGTGTATGTCAAACAACCACCTAGCTTTGCAGACCCAGATCATCCTGATTATGTTTGTAAGCTTGACAAAGCTCTCTATGGGTTGCATCAAGCTCCAAGGAAGTGGTATGAGACACTATCATAGCATCTCTATCAACATGGATACAAGAGAGGTACTATTAATGGAACACTTTTCATAAAAGGAACAGGAAATGACTTGATGCTGGTTCAAGTTCATGTAGATGACATTATCTTTGGGTTAACTAATCTGAAGCTCTGTAAAGACTTTGAGAAGCTGATGAAGTATAGATTTGAAATGAGTGTCATGGGGGAGCTTAATTCCTTTCTAGGAATTCAAGTGAAGCAGGTTAACAATGACATCTTCATAAACCAGTCAAAGTATGTGCACGACATACTTACCAGATTTCACATGACTGAGTGCAAGGTTGCTAAGACTCCCATAGCCAGAAACCACACTCTAGGACCAGATCTTGAGGGGGAGTGTGTTTATGAACATTTATACAGAGCTATGATTAGGTCTCTTATGTACCTCACAACCAGCAGGCCTGATATCATGTTTGCTACATGTTTTTATGCAAGATATCAAGCCAACCCTAAGATGTCACACCTGGTTGCTGTCAAGAGAATTCTCAAATATCTCAAAGGTGCTTCTAAACTGGGCCTTTGGTATCCAAAGAATTCTGACTTCAATCTGTATGCCTATACAGATAGTGACTATAATGGCTGCAATATGACTGCAAAGTCTACATCTGGGGAATGTTAATTTCTTGGTAGAAGGATAGTCTCATGGCAATGCAAGAAACAATCCTGTGTATCTGCATCAACTGCTGAAGCTGAATACATTACTGTTGCAAGCTACTGTGCTCAAGTGCTTTGGATTCAGAATCAGATGCTAGACTATAGATTCAACTTCAAGGAGACTCCCATCCACATAGACAACAATAGTGATATCTCTATCACAGAGAATCATGTACAGTACTCAAAGACAAAGCACATCAACATCAGGTATCATTTGATTAGAGATAATTTTATAAAAAGGATTGATAATACTAGTCAAAGTTAACACAAATGAACAATATGCTAGTTTGTTCACAAAAGATTTTGATGAGCAGAGATTTAAGTATGATGTATCAGCTATTGGGATGATTAACTTTAAGTAGAATTTTCTTAAAACTAAACTCAATATGTGTGTCTTAAGTTGTCTATATCATCATCATATAAGCCCTGTTTTATTTGGAAGAACCTTTTCAAAATGATATCCCTTAGGATTTTAAGAATTTTGGATATATTTTCCTTCGGAAGACATCAAATTGTCTTCGGAAGAAAACTATGTCTTTAAAACAAATAACTACTTCTGATAAATTAACCTTCGGAAGAAATTTGAATATATCTTCCGAAGCTTATATTTGTCACCAACTACTTATATGTATTGAAGGACTATTTTCTTTCGAAAGCAATTAAGTTTTGAAAGCTTTATTCTTTCATTGAATAAGACATCTGATATTTGATATCTTCCGAAGAAAAATCTATCTAGGAAGTAAAAAGTACTCTAAGTAATTTTTCTTCCGAAGCAAAATTCTTGAAAAGCTAAAGAATATATTCCGAAGCCAAATTGGCTTCGGAAGTTTTCTCAAAACTTCCGAAGACAAATTACATTCGGAAGATTTTTTACTTACAAGAAAACTACCTTTTGAGCAATTTTTCAGAGGTGGGACCGACAGTCAGATTTCAAAGTTTATTCATTTATATTAACTTTGTCTCAAATCCATATCATATATATATATATATATATATATATATATATATATATATATATATATATATATATATATATATATATATTTGTACAACGGTTCCCCCTCTTTCACCTTCTCCTTCATCTGCAAGATTTAAACCCTAAATTCACCCACAAACCGACATTTTCCTTACCTTTGTTCACCCTAAAGCTACTCAAAATGGCCAACCCTGATCCCTGAAACCAACCAGATTTCTCCATGCGCTTACATAGGCAACATAATCAAGTTGCTCTGTTATCGTCTAAGAAAGATCCCGGTTTCTCAAAAGTTTGTCGTTTCTTGTCTCTAATGAACTACCTCATCGCCATCACAATCGACCATCCACTATATAAAGATCAACTTTTGGAGTTCTGGAAGACCTGCCAAGAGGTCATCTTGGACGGTGGAAAGGCACTATCTGCCACATCGCAGGGGAGGATAGTATTCATCATTCCAGCCACCATCAACTCTCATCTAAGGCTGGATGATGAAGAGGGTGACTTGTCCTTCCCTAAGTCCATTGTTAACAACTCATTCTGGAAGATGGGCTATGACGGGAACCACTGTGTAAAACCTTCAGGAAAGGTAAGGTCTCATCCAAGTGGAAGTACCTCCTCCATATGGTCATCCACTCCCTATCGAACAACATGGAGGTTGGGACCAAATTCCCGAGGACCTTTCCTATATAGTCCATGGAATGGTTCAAGGGGTCAAGTTCAAGTATTCTCAATTTGTATATACAAATTTGCTTGCAAACTTGGACTCCTTTGAATATTATATGTTCCCTAAATATGTTCAATACATTCTTAACTGTGAATTGGGCTCACAATTAAGGGGAATAGGTAATATTATTAAATTGGGATGGATGAAGCCCGACATCTTCAAGAAAATGAGAAAGCCTACTGTTGGCCCCCCAGTGGTAGAAACAGCCCTGGTCCCAAAAATGTTAGAGCTCATCGCTCAAGGTGACAACTTGGCAGCACCAGCCAATGTTGAACCCAAACCTTCTACATCTGCAACCCTTACATAGCCACAAATTACCATCACCTACCAAAGAAAGTCTAAATGAACCCCTGCTCAGTCTACTGAGGTTAAGCAGGCCCCCAAATCACAAACCATACAGGAAGAAGTGGACACTAGAGCTCCCACCTCTTCTTAGGAGCAAACTACTTCCATTATCTCTGTGATCAGAGCTGAGGTTACTCATTCTCAGCCTGATGAGCTCACAACCCTAGCCTTAAGCCTTCACTCAGAGTCTCAAAACTCTAATGATCAACCTTTAGAGAAAGTTACCATCCTAGCCGCTTGACCTCAATCAACCAATACCCAACCTTGAAGTCTATGATGATGAAGATATAGGATTCAGTGAGTACCATGAGTCTCTTTTTTCCACCCCTGCTCAAGGAGAGATGAGTGCTCCTGCATCACCTATATCTAGCCCATCCACCCACAACTGAGGTGGACCTCCCTGAACCTGTTCAGGAGGCTTATATGGAAGTGGCTCTCACTTTTACAAGTGATTATATCATTCAGACCTCAACCCTGGCAACCTAGCCCATTGACACTTCTTTTGAAGCTGTTAGTGTGCAGAGGAAACCCAACAGCCAGGAAACTGAAGCTGGTGATGAGGAAGAAGACCTTGGTCCTATTTCCTCATCCCCCTATGATTCTTCTGATGAAAATGATGGGAGTCTGCAACTAAAGGTTCACAAACTATCCAAACTATGCACCTATTTAGTTTCAAAGGTTAGTCACCTAAAATCTCAGGTGACTACCTTACAAAGAAGGGTCAATGATCAGTAACTTGAGATCACCGATCTCAAGGGCAAGTTAGCTGAGAGACTTATCCAGAGGACTCAACCAGGTCCATAAGAACCTATGGATGTGGTGGACCTAACTCCTAGCTCCCTTATGCAAGAGGGTGATACTACCAAAAGGAGGAGAAAGTCTTACTTACAATCACAGAACCTGGGAGTTCCTCTCAGAGTATGACATGGAGGACTCACCATCCCCACTTACAATTGTCCACACTCAACAACCACCTCAAGTCCATATTGATATGGACTCACTCATTTAAAACCTATTTGAGGAGGGTATACCAAGGGCTATGCCTACTCCATCTCACCCTACTGAAAATCCAATAATAGGATGGAGGTATGAGAGAACCTATCAAAGGAGAGCCCTGGTAATCTCTAGGTCTCGGGGTCAACAAGAAATCTTCAACTTCTATAACTTGAGATACTATAAGAGCACCTATCTAGTTAACCTCTCACTTGCCAATCCAATTCAAAACAGGCAAGCTGTAAGGTTAGCTGATAGGATTCAACAAAGGGTGCTTGAAGAGTTCAAGCTGAGAACCAGACTATATAGAAAGAGGCTAGCAGGCAAAACTATTGGTCAACTTCATGCTGAGGTGGACCCTAAGATTAGCTTTGAAGGGGAAACCTTAGTTGAAGGCCTAGTAGTTAAGCCTGTGAACCTTGAGACAGGAGCTGCTTCAGCACCCTCAGCAGCCATTACCCTCAGTGAGGCACCAGCTAGTAAAGGTGTCTCACAGCCTTTCTCTCGCCAGAGCTCAAAAGTAGCACCAAGCAATGAAGGCCAAAACTCTCTCCACCCTGAGTCACACAGGCATAAAAGGAAAAGGAAGATGACCCCTAAGGAGGTTAAGGAGGAGTAGAGAGAGGAAGAGGAAGGCAAGGGGAGAGAGTTCAAACAGGACCCCTGGCTTTATGGAAGCTACAATCAGGGCTTCCCCCAGGCCAAGTACTTAAGATGATGAGTTAAGGGCAGTCAGATTGAATTATTTAGGGTCCAGGAACTACAAAATTGATGAACTTATCTCTCTCCCCTTGGAGGAATTAAATGAACTAGTTGACATGGAAGTGTCTAAGGAGAGGAAGGAAGCTGAGACAGTAGAACTGCTTCTCAAGATCAAAGAAGAAAGAAGAAGAAAAGGAATCTACAAAGCTCCTACCCTCTCCCCAGTTCTGGAAAGTCCTGAGACAGAGACTGTGGCTCCTGAGAAACAAACTCTGGTAGGTAGTGAACAAGATAGACAAAACATGATCACCTACCTAAGTGCCACAGGTCTCTATTAGACAGCAGACCTTCTTCCCTTGCCATATGACAATATTGAGTTCGAATATCTCAAGCAGCTTGAGCAACAAATGCAAAAAGAACAAAAAGCTACAAAGAAAAAGATGAGGGAAGAGGCTGCAAGGTCAAGAGCCATCATCAAAGCAAACTTGAAGAAATCTATTGATAGATAGAAGATGGTGAGCTTCTTGAAGCTATATGGATTCTTCGGAAAGAGACTTGGTCCAATGTCTCTATCCATCATGGATGAGCACATTAGAGTGATTAAGCAGAAGATAAAAAAAGGTGAGCTGATTGACTTGCATTCTCCATCAAGTCAGGCTGCACTTGAAGCTGAGGTCAATGTTGAACCCCAGGAGACAACACAACATGGACCTAGTGCTGTGTCATAGCAAGCTTTATCTTCTGATTCATAGCAGGGTCCAAATCCTTCTCCTTCTGAACTTGTGAAGGACAGGGACCCAACTGAGGAAGACAAACAAGAACAACCTGGTACTGCAGGCCAGTCTCCTCAGTTAAAGTTTAGAAAGAGGAAAAGGATGGCCATAAGAAGGGATAAGAAGAAGAAGAAGAAGTCCAATTCATCCACCTCTACACCTCAGGATGGGTCAGAACATCTTAACGGTGATCAAGAAGATGCTGCTAATCCAATTCCTATTCAAGTTGAACCTCTTGCTGCTGAGAGACCCATCGTGTCTTGGATTTTTGCCACCAATCCAGACAGATGGTATGTCATTAGAGATCAAGGGGGGTCAAGATTTGTACTTCTGGCAAAATATAATTGACCTCCCTCTGCATGATCTCTATGACATGAGGAAATACTTAAAGAGTCTAAGGAATCCTGACCAACTGATGATATAGGGAATGGTCTTGATTCTAATGAGGACTGTAAATAAATGAAGATCAAGAATCAAAGGTCTCTTCAGTTTTGGTAGCATCAACCTAGGGGGAGTTTGTAAGGAATACACTTAGAGACTGATGTAACCAAAGAACAACCAAGAGCTCTCAGCATGCACAACTAAAGTACAAGGAAGTTACTTCGAAAGATTTAATATAACTCAAAGAATTATGCTAAGTATCAAATCTTCCAAAGCCAAAAGACCATATCTTCCAAAGCCAAAGATGAAGTCTTCCGAAGCTTCAAGGACAAAGTCTTCCGAAGCCAAAGACTGATTTCTTTCGAAGACAGAGAAGACATGCTTTCTCTAAATCACCTTTTGACAAAAGCTGAACCATTTTCTACTGTCACTTCTGATGACTCACCAACTTATATGAGTTGGTGAAAAGTCCATGCTTTTATAAACTATAGATTAGGTCTTTTTTTGTAACTTTCTAAATATGTACTTTTATCCTTTTTGGAATAGATAAAGATGTGAACTATGACATGTTATAGTCATTAGTCAAAAGACAATCTGTCTTTTGACTATACATTGATTTTGTAGTCTAGATTAGTGTTTCTAGCTGGCCTTCAAAGTATGGCCGGCTGTAGGATGTAGTATAAAGTGTCTCAAGTACTTGTATCTTATTTTATGCTTGGTAACACTTGTAAGAACTTAAGAGCAATATTCATCATTCTTGGAAACCATATTTGAGTGTTCTTGTTCTTGCTCTTTTACTAGTGTTCATTATTTCATCACTAACCGATTCCCTATTTAATCATCTAAGTGTTCAAACTCTCTCTATCTTGTGAAACTGTTACATTGACCACCCTACCCTAGTCCTGCAACTCTTGTTAAAAAAAACATACCAAAACCCAATTTAAACTATATCTAATACTTCACTTACGAGACTATCCAACCGAAGGTGACTATGATGAATTAACCGCACATTGGCATGATTGGATTTTCAATGATAGATTAGAAACGTTTGATCATTAATTCGGGTGAAACCAGGGTGAAAGAAGCTCTTAAAATCACCCTAGATTCATCCAAAATCACTTAAAAACTTTTGCCTCATAAATCTAAAGGTTGTGTTAAATAGGGAAAAAAATCCCACAATCCATGATCGGTTTAGGACCAGCGTATTGTATTCCCCCACCGACATATATTATGTTGCTACCAGGTTATACACTGCTAAGGTATGTTATATCTACCAAATACACTCCTATATAAGTTGGGCATAGTATTATACGCCCCTACTTGTGTATCATACGCTGGACACCTTACGATCATCTTGCAAGGTTGAAATATGTTTAAATTGACAATATGTCATATACATACATGATCAAGAAGATAAGTGTGCTCCCACTAGAATTCTTATTTATCTTCATTTTTGGCATATCAAACTATTTTATTGTTTCGTTAAAATGAAGATCTTAGCTTTAAGATGTCTGCTTCAATCCATAAAAGGTCCTTATACCTATTGGGATTTTAGATCGACAAATACCTTCTGACTAATTGATACAAACATTTTGAGAAAGATATACATTTGATAAGGTCATTTTGAAATCTATTTACCATATCTTATAGTCACAATACGTGGTAATAGCAATCAATTTAAGCATAACTATCAAAGAGGAGGTTTTCTTATAATCAATTGTCTAGTCTACGTAGACTTCCTTTGCTATAAGCCTAGCTTTACCCGTATGCATACCATCCATTTGTCTTTATTTTCTTGAAAACCTACTCGCTCCCTACAACCCTATTGTTAGGAGATGCATGAGTCATGGATCTACTAAGTCCTGGGTTCGTTCGTTATGAATGGATTGCATTTTGGCATCTATGTGTAATACACTAAATCTTAGAACATTATAGTTAAACCTTGAGGAAATTAGCCCCAACTTTTCCAAAAAAATATTTCACAGTAAAAGTGTGTTGCCTTGAAACATTAGTTACATTTCAAAATAGTTTAGCATGTATAACATGGGTTTTAAGAAAATTTGGCTAGACTCATCCGTAAATAGAACATTCCTTAAGAACAACAAAACTTGTGTGACAATGTAAGACACTTGCTAAAAACACAATACTTAATAGCACATTTAACCATTGACCAATTTACTGAAATAACTTTGGAGTTGTACTCCATAATAGAAACACATGGGCTAATATGACCCAATGAGAAAAACAACCTATATGGTATAAACATATCTAGAACATATGGGTCAACATCACCCATTTGGAAAAACTACACTTTTAATGAGTGATAACATCACCAAACTTATCTTTTTGTTGACCCATTCCCAAGACTTCAACACATCAGTCTTTGACAACACGAATCTACCACATGACAATTCAAAAACATTAGTACTCATGGTTAAATAAACATAGATTTATGTGGTAACCATTTAATTAACTAAATACAGTAATAAAAATGAATATTTGGAATCGAATCTCTAGGAGTCTTTTCTTCACACGTTTGCACCATATCCATAGTCGTTTTGTATGTTCTCTTGAAACTACCACGTCGATCTATAGTCCCATCTACTTTATGTAGCTACACATTAACAACACTAAGAGTGATTAACATATATAAGCTAAGTGAGGACACAATTTTATGGGCAGTCACCTTCATGAACTAGACCACATCTTTAGCATAACGATGATACAAGTGTGCACCCAAATAGCACCACGAACTCATGAAAAATATTGTCATACTTGATACAGTTCTTATATTTCATAATACAAACCTGCATTACAACAATAAATACAATCCTACAACATCAATGATTCTATAGCTTTTATATTGACCAATGCAATCATGGTATTCAAATATAAGGGTTACTTGACTACACTACAAGTCTTCAACTCTAATATTTTAAACACTATGTAATCCTCAAATAGCATGTGAAATGTATGCTAGCTCTAATAGAATCCCTCTAGTGATTACATATATCATTGAAACTTCCCATTTTGTTTTACTTGCTTATTCATCCAAAAGTACCATAATATATAATAGTTATTCACTAACATACATGGAAAAACAAATGTATTTAATCTTATTATAATTAGATTTCTTTTAAATCAAAGTTATGTACATAAAATGAATAATTAAAATGAAAACTATTTGAAGTAAAATATCAGAAGTGATATTATGCTATTATGGAGACCTGTTTCCTTATCCTAGCTTCCATCTACCTAGCTGCAGCCATTACGGATATTTCATCTTCCGTTGGTGCAACCATAACAACTTTCCTCCCGGGCCATCCTTTCCTCCCACCTCCTACTCCTCACTCGTTCCCCCCCCCCCCCCCCCCCGGAGCTCTAATCCACCATCAAACACCTTAAGTACGTCCCGATATGGACCCCTCATTACACTTTTCGTACGTCACCACTCATCCTTTCCTTTTCATCGGCACCCATTCTCTTTCCCACCACCTTCTCATCCACCAAGGAGCCTCGCTCGCCGACCGCCTCAATGCCTTGCGCTTAGGCGGCATCTCTTCGGCCTCATACGGACCTACCTGGCGGATGTTACGTAACAACCTCGCCTCCTATTTCTTGCACCCTTCCAACGTCAAGTCCTACTCGTGGGCTCGTGAATGGGTCCTTGGGATCTTGATTGATCGGCTGCAGGAGGTTGTGGGTACATTTGCTGTGGTTGATTATATTCATTTAGCCATGTTACGCTTGTCCCTAGTGATGTGCTTTGGGGAGAAGATTAAAGATACATGCGTTAATGACATCGACAGGGTACAATGTGGTTTGCTCTCATTGGTTGGATCCGTGAGTTTTAATGTGTTCCTTATTGATATATAAACTAAATATTAGTTTGGGTCTATTATGCATATATTAGAAAGTCTATGTTTGTGTCTAGTATGTAATTACGTAAATATATAAGGGTCAAGTATTATGTTAATAGGAAACCTAGTGGTTGGTTCTAGGGTTATATATACCCCTCATATGTATGTGTTGATGGAAGGATGAACAATTTGATTGTATGGAAGTAAGTTTATCCATAGAAATCCAAGTTCTATCAATCATTCTATCTTGTTCATCCAAATCATATCTCTGATTTACCAATAATCTGGTATCAGAGCATCAAGTTAATCTATCCAAGGGAAGAAGAAATGCAGAAGCTTTCTCCCTGTTCATAAACAATCGATCGATTGAAAGCAAGAAATATACAAAGCAAAGATCGATTGAAAGAGGAAGCAGCCTCTGTTGTGTTGTGGTGTTCAATCAATCATCGATTGATTCAGTAAAAAATAATTGATTCTATTTACAAAAGGAAGCGATTTGTTATGTTCTATGGCAAACTAGAACCGAGAATCAATGGAGTACTCGGTGGTAGTTTTCAAATCTCAAATCAAATTTTGAAAGGGTTGTTCATGTAATCACACCAAATTGCTAACGTTTTCTTCTTATCTTCTGATCATTAAGTTTTAAAAGAACAAAAACTTGGTGTTTTTGTTGATTGTTGTATCGATCAGAATCAAGGAACGAAAGAAGACAGACGATTTCTGTGTGAAACTGGTTGTTGATTGGGAAGAAGTCGATCACTGTTTTGATCGATTTTCCACTTCTTAGTCGGAAACATCAAAATTGAGGATTTGGTGATTATTCTGTGGACCAATCGTTAATCAAGAACACACAACGAACAAGAATCAAGATTGTGTCTTTGGTTCAGAATCAAATAATCAAAACAGAAGCAACGCGTGTTTCTTTGTTTGATCAGTTCAGAAGTTCAATTGGCGATCAAGGCAAATAATGTTAATTGTTTGACCAAGAATCTGACTTTCTGTTACTTCTTGAATCTGCCTTGTCTTGATTGATCTGCAAATCCCAGCCTCTTGAGACCCTCTCGAGTCCCTCTCAAGTTTCGATTGCAAGAAAAGATAACTGAGGGCTGGTTGTTTGCTTATTATAATCTAATCATTCAGAAATCAAGCCAGTTACTTGGTGTTTTTTTCTTTCTTGTTGTCTGCTTCGAACAAAGAACAAAAGGTGTTCGGTTGTTTGTTTTGGTGAAGTTTGGAGACAAAATTGTCATCAATTAAAATTTATAATTTGAAAGTGGTCCCTGTTAGGTTGTTTTTAATTCAACCAAGAGGTTTCACCAAAGTCAAAAAGGCCTGTGATTTTTGGTGTCTTTTTACTAACAGAGAGAATTTGAGAGGCTTTTGATTGCCATCAAAATTAATTAAATCACAAGTAGAAATTTGGACTTGTTGAGTTGTTAGAGTTCAACAAAGAGACTTCAAGATAATCAAGAATCTTTGTGATTTATAGCAAGTCAAACAGAGTTTGAACGATTTGTATAGCAAAAAGACTCCGAACATTTGTGGTTCGTCGAGTATAGCAAGAGCAAGTTCCGAATCCTTCGTGATTCGTTAAAAATAGCAAGTAAAAAACAAACCATTTGGTTTGTATCAAGTTAAAAAACGAACCCACTTGGTTTGTAGCAAGTTCGAACCTTTTGGTTCATACCAAGTCAAACCGCATCTTTGTGGTTAGCAAGTTAAGCAAACCCATTGGTTTGTAGCAAGTCGAACCTTTGGTTCAAATAGCAAGTCAAACAATTATTTGTTCAAATAGCAAGTGCAAATAGAATCAATTGATTCAACTTTGCAATAAAAGACCAATCTTTGGTCAAAGCAAGTTAGTGCATAAAAACCTGATTAGCAAGTTGGTCAGGAGCACATCAAATCTAGTTAGCAAGTAGGCTAGAAGTAAGTATAGCTAATTGATCAAAATTAATGTCCAATTAACAAGTTGGTTGGATAATTTTAATCAAATTCGCAATAGCAAGAATTTGATCAGCAAGTAGGTCAGAACCTGATTAGCAAGTTGGTCAGGAGCAAGACAAAACCGGTTAGCAAGTTGGTCAGGAGCAAGACAAAATTGGTTAGCAAGTTGGCCAGAAGCAAGCAAGAAATTTCGATCTATTTGATCAAGGAAGTGGTCATCCGATCACAAGCACGTTAGCAAGAAAGAAAGAAGAAATGACAGATGATAAAAAGCTTGATAATGCATCAAGCGGTACATCAACTCGTGAACAAGGAAACATTTCACTTCAATGTCCAAAATTGAATGAAACAAATTATACTACTTGGTCATTGTTGATGGAAACTATCTTAAAATCTTATGGTCTTTGGGATGCAGTTGATGTAAAGAATGAAACAATGGATGAAAAGAAGATTAATACAACTAAGGCAATGATACTGCAAATGTTGCCTCAAGATGTATTAATGCAAGTTGCACATTACTCGACTGCAAAGGAAGTTTGGGACTCTATCAAAGTCAAACACCTTGGAGCCGATCTAGTTCAGAAAGCAGGTTTACAAACATTAGAAGTGAACTAGAGGCTTTGAAAATGAATACAACTGAACGGGTAAGTGACTTTGCTGGAAAGTTAAGTAGTATAAAAGCCAAGTTTAAAAGTCTTGGTGGTACTTTGAAAGATAAGGTACTTGTAAGGAAATTGCTTAACTTGGTTCCAAATAAATTTCTACCAATCATTGCATCTATCGAGCAATATCAAGAAATTAATACAATGTCATTTGAAGAAGCAAAGAATTACAGCCTTTGAAGAACGCATTAAAAGTCAAGATGAACCAGAGGCTAATAATCAAGGGAAACTTCTAATGGCAACTTCAAACAATCAAGGTCGTGGTAGAGGACGAGGTAGAAACTCTAACAAAGAAGAAAGTGGACGCGAAAAAGGCATGGGTCGAGGCAATAAAGTTGGAAGCAAGTTTAGATGTTATGAATGTGGAGAACTTGGTCATTTTGCAAACAAATGCACCAAATGGAAGAACACAAAGAAGGATAAGCAGAAAGAATCCAATCTCATCTATGATGATGATCAACCAACTCTACTGTGAAAGCAAGACAAGCAAGTAGAAGACCTCACTTAAACTATATTTAGTTTAAGGGGGAGTATTGATATATAAACTAATATTAGTTTGGGTCTATTATGTATATATTAGAAAGTCTATGTTTGTGTCTAGTATGTAATTATGTAAATATATAAGGGTCAAGTATGTATTAATAGGAAACCTAGTGGTTGGTTCTAGGGCTATATATACCCCTTATATGTATGTGTTGATGGAAGGATGAACAATTTGATTGTATGGAAGTAAGTTTATCAATAGAATTCCAAGTTCTATCAATCATTCTATCTTGTTCATCCAAATCATATCTCTGATTTACCAACATTCCTTGTGTCCCGATGGTTGGTGAAGATACTGCTTAGAAGCAAATGGAATGAGTTTGATCAATTGCATAAGTAACAGAAGGAACTACTGCTTTCGCTTATCAGATCTCGAACAAGAGAAGTTGGGTCTCAAATGCAATAAGTAATTAGAGACGAAGAACGAATAATCGCATAGGTTGACACACTTGTGAAACTACAGGTAAACAGTGGAAAGCTGACCCAAAGAAAGATGGTGAGCATGTGTAGTAAGTTCCTTGTGGTTGTCACAGAGGCCACTTCTAGTTCTCTACAATGGATCATGGCGAATATCGTTAAACACCCTCGCATTCAGCGTAAGCTCTATGAAGAGATCATTGCAGTTGTTGGACCCACTCATGATCCAGAATCGGTTATTAATGAAGAGAATTTACAGAAGATGACATACCTGAAAGCAGTGGTTTTAGAAGGACTTAGGAGACATCCCCCGGGGCATATGCTGCTGCCCCATAGGTTCTCTAAGGAGGTAGAGCTGCAAGGCTACATGATCCCGAAGGGTGCAACCATCAATTTCATGGTGGTTGAGATGGGGTGGACCCCGAGGTGTGGGACAATCCCATGGAGTTCAAACCCGAGAGGTTCTTGTTGTTGGAAATATTAGATCAAGCAAACACAATAAACACCAAATTTATTAAGAACAAAACCATACTTTTATAAAACCTTAAACCATCTATTTATACTCAACCTATACTACTCATAATTTAACTCAAACACTAGTAAATAATCCACTAAAGTAGTAATAAATCTACTAATAATTATTTCCAAATATTTTCTTCGTTATCTCAATTTTTCATCCAAGTATATCTCTAACAAATTAGGATTAACACCATCACTCTCCCCATTAATCCTGATTTATGCCAACTATCTTGAATCCCAAACAAGACTTGTAACTCATCCACATTTGATTAATGAACCGTTTTCCTTCTCTTTTTTCTTTTGATCCAACCCTCCATCACACATACCTTTCAATTCATCCGGTCCACTCGATCTAGAAATCTCCATCTCGTTTATTATCATCATATAATAATCATGATCATCTCCTCATACATTTTTCCTTCTATTCTATTCTCTTTTCTTTACTTTTCCATTGTCGTCTTGATTGTTTCTTAAAGTTTTCTTTTGACTTAGAATCACTTCACTTCTAACTCACACAGAATCACACAACTTTCTTTCTCTTTTATCAACTCACACAGAATCGTTGTTTGATCACAAGATCAACTTCTTTTATTGGTCCTTTTCGACTCACATAGAACCTTTTCCTTAGCTGACTAGGAACATTAGCATTCTTGGCTCAAGCAGAACCTTTTTTTTACTGGCTCACACAGAATCGATCTCTTCTTAGCTCACACAGAACTCTTCGGTGGTTTTGATCTTTGGCTCACACAAAACCTCTTTAATCTTCCTCTTGCTTGATCTTCACGTCTTTTTCCATGATCGTCTTACAAGCTCTGATACCAATCATTAGAAATATTTGATCAAGCAAACACAATAAACACCAAATTTATTAAGAACAAAACCACACTTTTATAAAAACCTTAAATCATCTATTTATACTCAGCTTATACTACTCATAACTTAACTCAACATTATTAAATAATCCACTAAAATATTAATAAAACTACTAATAATTATCTCCAAATATTTTCTTCGTTATCTCGATTTTTCATCTAAGTATATATCTAACAAATTAGGATTAACTCCATCACTTGTCTAACGATGGCAGCGGGTGTGTGTTTGATATAGCGTGAAGCAAAGGGATCAAGATGATGCCTTTTGGTGCGGGAAGAAGGATGTGTCCTGATGCCGATTTGGCCTTGCTTCATTTGGAATATTTTGTAGCCAATTTGGTTTGGTATTTCCATTGAAGTGTTCCTGATGGTTATAATGTTGATCTTACGGAGAAGTTCGAGTTCACAGTGGTTATGAAGAATCCTCTTCAAACAATAATCTCCTCGAGGACCAAAATGACCACCACTTGAGTCTATTTAAAGTATCACCAAGTCTATGGATAAATGGAAACCTATTTTATATAAGTATCTAAATAAATGAATATGTATACACACTTACACACATGTATAATTCAGTTCGAACTTTGCCTTTGCTTCTGATGAGGTATAAAGATCAAAACACGTGTAAAAGGCTCGGATATCATGTTGTTGTGCGTGTAATTGTTTGCGTAATTCTCCCAATTTGTACCGATAATACTTTGTACTTCAATTCTTTGTTGTGTTCCTCTACCCGGTCATACGTGTTTGTTTGTAGATTATGGTGATTAACAGGTTCCATATATACATTATTTATTTTCTAGCAGCTATAATAAGTGAAAATCTGTTTTTTATCCTGTAAAACATTGTCACAGATTAAGAGCAATTCACATCAGTCTCAAACTTGAAACAATTTGAACATTTGATCTTACTTAACCTGAAGTCCTGAACCCATTATATGATTTAGCTATCTCCTAAGACTCTTGCACCTAAGTTTTTGGTTTCTTTTAAAAGTATTGTATATTTCATAAACTTTATTAAAACTGCTGTATTTTAATTTTTAAGCCTAATATGACAGGGATTGTTTATCCTGGATTTAATCACCTAGAGATTAACCTAATAATTTAGATTATTACATCGATGAACAAATAATCAGATAAAAGCCATCAGAAATATAAAGAGAATAAATAAATTGAGCGAATAATAATAAATTGAAAGGTTATAAATGAAATGACATTAATTATAAAATAAATAAAGTACTAAAATAAAATAATTAAAATATAAGGAAATTAAGTATGCTCATAAATGAGAAGAAGAGTTTTTTTCAAAGAGTTTTATTTTTTTTTAATTTTTTTATTTAATAACTGATCTATCAGAAGAGTTTTGTATTCAAAAAATTTACCATAGTAGTGTTCATAAGAAACTTGGTTGTCTTCACTTATAATCTCATTTATAATATTAAAGTATTAACATTAATATTTTTACAATTAAATTTTAAAACCTATATTAAGAAAATAAAAGAATTTAAAAATACAGGTTTATTTAATAAAACATTAAAACCTTTCTCCCAGATATTAAAACATGCCGTTACAATGTTTTTTTTTATTTATATTTTTCCTAAATATGTTCTATTTTTTAATCATAATATAATATAATAATACTTTTAGAAGGCTTAAATTACAGGTTTATGTTTTCCAAAATAGCTTTATACTAGTAAATATACTCATGTGTTACAGCGGCGCCGCAAGCGGCGCCGCACGCGGCGTGATAAAATATAGACAACAATTGGCCCGACTCTTTTACGAACTAAACTTACGTCAAAGCGTAGAGTTATCTGAATTTATATCGTCAAATGAAAAGATATTATACTTGATCTAGATCATGACCGAACAAAATTTACCTCAAAACATATACGAACTTGAATCTACACCGATAAAAACTTGAAGGTCAAAGTGACGTCTTTCAAAGTTATGTTTAATTATTATTAAATAACTTCTAGAAACTAATATAATATTACGTGAGGTTTGTTGGATAATTTTGAAGCCAGCCGCTCTCTCCTTTAACCGCAATTGCTTTGTGCCTTAATTTGAAAAAATATAAAACCTTGGTGGACAACTTTAAAAATTACAAAACTACACCGTAACACATGAGTTGGTTTTTAGTTTAAGTAATAATTTTATGGATATTGGAGTATATCAAATTTGGTTTTTTTAAAACACGAGTATTACAAAAAATATGGATTTATTTGAATCATAAATGCAATGTTTGAATACAACGACTGGAATTTGATGCGTCACGCAGTAGCTTGATTTTTAATAAAATTTATATTAAAACATATGTATAAATAAGCACGTCGTATATTAGGAATTTAAAAAAAACTTAAACTATTATGAAATTTATTTTACATATATTACATTTACTTGGGGATTTTGGTTGTGTATTGCGCCAACTTTGTTTAGAATAACGTTTTTATCAAAATGTTGGTAAAAATAAATACATCGCAACATTATATTTGAAATTTTAAAAACTCGTTATGTAGTCCCGAAAAAATAATATTATATTTGACCTACTTTGAAATTTAATGTTTTAATGAAACACTTAACCTTTTGTTTGTCCTCAAACAAACTTACTTGCGCAATTCACCTTATTTAATCAAACATGCTAAGCTATCACAACTTTGTACAAGTTAAGGTCCCGAGGCATATTTATTTTTAAACTTTCATCATGTAAGATTCACAACCCAACATGTAATACCACTTATGCTTTAAACTTAGAATCTTTAGTTGGCATAACTTCACATTTTGCTTCAAACATTCATGCATTCATATTCCTCACAATGAACACTCCTCTTGGTTTGTTTTATGGACTAGTGATTATATACTAGTATATCTGGAACTCTCAAACCAATAATGTACATTTTCATCGTAAGCTCGTATACTAATCGTATCGCCATCAATTAACACAATATAACACATAAATCAAGAGGTCTTTCATGGGTTGTAATGTTAGGCTAAGGTTTAAAGTGGGATAGAAAGGGATTTAAGAGTGGATAATGGTGAATGAAATCTAAATTAACATGCTGGACGTCTTGTTTATCAATCTCTATCATCTAGTTGCAATAATATTCTTTATTTCTCATACTATTTTTGTTGCTACATATTTTAGTCATTTTGACCTCATATTTAGCTTTTTTTCTTTTTTTCTCTCTTTTTTTTTCCTTTTTTTTATATAACCAAACTCAAACCAATCATACTATGATTGAACTAATACTTAAAAGACACTTCTAAACAAGTCATGGATTGAACTTCATCACCCATGGTTTCATAAAAAGGCTAAGGCTTTGTAGGTTTATTATGTTGGGTTATACAAACGACAAGTTGGGGCTCAACATGGTGTCTAAAGGGAATTTAACAAGGTATGGAATTTAAAAGAAAAGGTTCAAACAAATGGTTCATTCCTAATGGCTCTATCACATTCATACACATATTGGTTCATGATCTTGACACGCATCAATTATACGAGTTCTAACTTAAATGTAAATTATGGTTTCTCTCGTTATAAAAAAATATAAAGCAAATCAAAATATGCTATGAAGATCTCAATTAGGCTCAAATTCTCACGGAAACGGTGGAAAAAGGGTTAAAAATGTGAAGCATGTATGTCATCTACCATTCGGTTCGTTATGCCTCCTAAGAATTCTACCTAATTTTATAAAAGCTCATGATGGGAGTGGCTTATTATAATTTCAAAACAAGCATACCAAGGGATCTATACATGCACAAACAAGTGATAATTAACCATGTATGCAAAAAAAATTTGGTCTCATGCATAATTAAGCTTATTAGAAGATTTATTTTAAAGGTTCATTTTTTTTCAATTCCTTCCTTATCCCCACACTTGAGATACATTGTCCTCAATGTATGGTAGTCACAATTGGTATTTTCATAACATAGAGAAGTAGATTCTTAATTTCATTCCTATTATTGCTAATCAAGACAATTCATTGCGAAGGAAGACTAGTATGCCACATCCTAACATATTATCAATCAATTTCAACGAAAGCATTAAAGGAATATTGTTCAAAACTAAAGTAGTGGGAACTGATTTCAATCATTATCGTAAGCCTTCATCAACCTACTTGTGCCTCCCACACTTGAGTACTTGCGTCTCTTGATTGACTATCAAAACAAAACAAAAACAAAACAAAGAAGAAAAAAACAAAAACTAATAAAAGAGGTAAAACTCACTTTCGTAGGAATCACGGTTGTATTTAACATATGCAACAAGTCTTTAAACCCCTCGGTAGATCCTAGAGGATGAGTTGTAGTCTCGTGAGGGTTTCTAGTGAACACACCCACAAAGTTCTCGGGTTGCCTCCCGCGAGCACTAAGTTTTAGGTCTTCAGCCAGACCCAAAAAATGCTCGAAAGTTGACATGCCAGCTCCATTGTTCTTTTTCAATTATAGGCATGTAAATTAAGAAATTGCTGCATATCCACTTTATAGTAAATTTCCCAACATCTTGCATTCCTACTTTCCTAATCTTTGTCGTGACACCTTCTTCCTTAACTTTGTTGATTGGTATTATAAGTACAGGAGGAGGTTTAGGATAAACTTTGATTATATCAATCATTGACTTTTTAAAAGATTTGTTGTCTTTAAGTGAGACTGCATATTCATATTCTTGCTCTAGAAGATCCATCGGCTCTTCTTCCACATTATCATCATAACTATCAACCACTGCTCGTTCTTCACATGGCTCTTCAACAAACGAGAGAATTTGTGTGGTATTAATCTCTATGGCCTCATCCTCAACTTTTACAGATGGTGAGGTGGACTCTTCTAATTCTATTTTCAGTAATAATGCATCATGCTTGATAGTTAAGTAGTAAAGTCGTTCCTGATCTGAAAGATGATGTTGTGATAACAACTTATCGATCTCGGGCAATATCAACTCCAATTGAACGATACTTTCTTCCTCCTCAGATTGAAAATCATTTTGAAATAGCATAACATTCTGGATAACATTCTCTTGTTTAGGAAATTGACATTGATTCTGATCCTCGTACGTTACATGAGAGTATTCTTGATGATAGTCATTATAATTCTCCTGATAACTTGAGCTTTGTATCGTCTCTGGTTCATAATTGTTGCAATACAAATCTAGTTCAAAGTTATAGTTCGCCTCTGACTGATAGTATCCTTCATAATATGGAAAAGATGCCTCATAGTACGGATAAGATGATGGTACATCATCATAATAAATATCCAATAAATATAATTATTTTCTCGTATCTTCATATTTTTGCAAGTACTCAGGGCAATGATCTCGTGTGTGAACTGGACTCCTGCAACCAGTACATGAATAATAAACATGATTCATGGTTAATTTTAAGTACTTGAGAGTAACCTGCAAGACAAAAAAACCTAGCGTAGCACCGCACAAAACAAAACAAAAGAAAGAAAATAAAACTAAAAAAAATTAAAAAAAATAACATTTTGCGCACTAATTCCCTGGTAACGGCGCCATTTTGATCTGGTTGTCGAGACTCGATCAAAAACAATTTATTATATCGGTCTTAGCTACCTTTATTGTGTAAGGGTAAGTAATGTCGTCTCCACATGGAATATGTGGAAAGCGTTTTACGAGTATGACTCAGCTAACTTAAAGACACGAACTTTAATATTAAAAATTGAAACTTTAAACAATCCCTAAAATATTAATGCAAAAAGCAATGAACTTTAAAACTAATTTAACTAAATAATAAGAAACAATCACTTCCGGGTTTCCAATTCCGCAAGATCCACAATTTATACTTTCAAATTAGGGTTTGTAAGAAACAATACTTCAAGATCTTAGCTTTTGATTAAAGTGGTAACAAAGGAACAATCTTTTAAGACTCGTTCATTCATAAAGTTACCAATTCACCTATATCACGTTGTCTACTTTTCTTAATGAGCTCACGATGCAAGGAAACCGAAAACTGATAATCAAGCACACAACTTTATTTATAAGTAAACCTTTTAACTTAATCAAAACATAAAACTTCATTCACTAATCTATTGTTCAATACAAAAACCTAATCAAACATACCAATTGCCTTACTTGACAAGAATTGTACTCCCGAAAGCAATCAAGAAGAACCTAGCCATGTATGGTCTTCATTGATCTTCAATTTTGATTATATGATGATCAATGATGATTTGTTGTGTGTTAGGAAGCTTGAAAACACCCAAAATCACCTTGAATTTACTAGATTTTGGTTGGGAGGAGTTGTCCTTCGAGTTGGGGTTGGATAGGTTTAAGTAGACATTAAGATCCATAAAATCCGGGTGTTAGTTGAAGACAGGCGTATGATACGCGCAGGGTCGGCGTATCATACGCCCCCTCAGTATTCCTACTCCCAACTTTCTGTTATTTTTTCCAAATACACCCACTGATACGCCGCCCATACGCTGACCGACGTATTATATGCCCATACCCGGCGTATGGTACGCCGGTATGCCTAATTTTGTGCCTTTTTGTAACTTTTGATGTTTACATCTTTAGTCCTTGTAGTTTCATGTTTGGCTTCTATTACTTTCAATTAAGCTTGTTTAAGCTTCGAACACCTATAAACAAAACACAACCAAAGTAATCCCATTCCACAATAACAACGATGTAAAATCACATAATTAGATCAATTAAACACTAAATTATTGACTCGTGATCACCTACTTTGAAATTTAATGTTTTAATGAAATGTAGATATAAACTTTATATCAAAATACAGATATAAATAAGAACATAGTTGTTATAAATCTATTCTAATAATCAGAGACGTGTGATTCTGATAATGCTTCCAATTGTTTTCCCGCCCATTTAATGTACCCTGTGATTCTATATCCCAGTACATCTCATTCCCCCAAATCTCACTACCGAAACCCTAGAAGCTTCAACAAACTGAGTGCTTTCAACTCATAACGAATACATCGGACTCAACTCCAACTACCGAAGATATACATATGTAGATATCTCTTCCAAGCGATAACCGTGATACTGAATCCCTTCAACACCAATCGATCTTTGAAAATTGCTGAGATTTCATCCCAAAAGTTACGTATTCTGTAGATTCCCGAATGCTTGTTCTTAAATCTGTCAAACTATGCTTATAATTTCTCATTGTGCGATGTATGTTTAGGATTTACATCATGATTGTTCTGTGTTACATCAAAGAACGATGTGGTATGCTTTGATTCCATCAACTATTATATGTTTCTTTCATTCAACTGGTGGTTTCCAATGTGTGCGTATTAGGTAGTACAAATCAAATACCTGTGTTTCGATTTTAATAACAATATGTATGTTTTGATTTAATGTTGGTTTTGGTGTCTATTGCAGGTTAATTTTGTGTTCAGTGCTACTCCATGGTTTTGATGTTCAATTAGCTTCTTTTTCTATGTATTGTGTTTTATTTTTTATATACGGAATCTCATATGTGGATGAATCATTTGCTTGAAGTTAAATGATTTATTTGTTAGGTTGATTTACTTGTGAGCCTTTAATATACTAGAAATCAAGTTGAACAAATGGATAATTTACACAAAATTTTGTAGAATTTACCGTTTTGACCCGTTGAATTGGTATAACCTTCTTTTAAGGGGAAAAATAGGCTGGAGTTTTATTTTGTATGCATATATTCATGTCTTCTTTTACAGAAATCCTGTAAATAGGCTTAATTACAATCATAAATCGCTTTTTCTAACATATTCCATCGAAAGTGTACATTTTTAAGGGAAATTCAAGTTGGAGTTGTATGTTCCAGTCATATATTCATGTGTTCATTTATATACATCATGCAACTCTTACTATAGACATGTAACCTGAAACTATTACATCATGTCTATTGCGTGTTACTTTTATGTTCAATGCTACCCAACATGGTTTTGATGTTCAAGTAGCTTCTTTTTTTATGTATTGTGTCTCATTTTTTTATATACGGAATCTCATATGTGGATTAATCATTTGCTTGAAGTCAAATGATTTATTTGTTAGGTTGATTTACTTGTGATCCTTTAATCTACTAGAAATCAAGTTGAACAAATGGATAATTTACATAAATTTTGTAGAATTTACCCGTTTTGACCCTGTAAATTGGTATAATCTTTTTTTAAGGGGAAATATAGGCTGGCGTTTTATTTTGTATGCATATATTCATGTCTTCTTTTATAGACATCCTGTAAATAGGCTAAATTGTGATCATAAATCGCTTTTTCTAACATATTCCATCGAAAGTGTACCTTTTTAAGGGTAAATTCAAGTTGGAGTTGTACGTTCCAGTCATATATTTATGTGTTCATTTATCTACATCATGCAACTCTTACTATAGACATGTAACCTGAAACTATTACATCATGTCCATTGCCTGTTACTTTTGTGTTCAATGCTACCAACTTGGTTTTCATGTTCAAGTAGCTTCTTTTTTATATGTATTGTGTTTCATTTTTTATATACGGAATCTCATATGTGGATAAATCATTTGCTTGAAGTCAAATGATTTATTTGTTAGGTTGATTTACTTGTGAGCCTTTAATCTACTTGAAATCAAGTTGAACAAATGGATAATTTACATAAATTTTGTAGAATTTACCTGTTTTGACCAGGTGAATTGGTATAATCTTTTTTTAAGGGGAGAAATAGGCTGGAGTTTTATTTTGTATGCATATATTCATGTCTTCTTTTATAGACATCCTGTAAATAAGCTTAATTACAATCATAAATCGCCTTTTCTAACATATTCCATCGAAAGTGTACATTTTTATAGGGAAATTCAAGTTGGAGTTATATGTTCCATTCATATATTCATGTGTTCATTTATATACATCATGCAACTCTTACTATAGACATGTAACCTGAAACTATTGCAATATCCATGAGTCAAATTTAACTGAGTAGTTTTAATCAATGGATTGTTTACATTATCTATTTGATATTACACCATTTATATACCATTAAATTTATCCAACCCGTTTATTTAACAACCCATAACAGCATCTCAAGGCGTTTTTTCACCAAACTCAGTTCTCCTGTTTCGTCATTTATGTATACATATCATGATAATGATTAGGGTAAGTATGGAAAACATGAAAACGATAGCGGGCAGAAGACGTACTATCAGTTTTTGGTTCTTTGCTTCATCTCCTTTGATCCATGCTTTTGATAATTTTATTTATGTTTCATATGCTCTATTTGCTTCGTAATCGGCTATCCTTTAAAGATCAACTGATGCAATATGATTTACATTCACTGATTACAAAGTTCAAGCTTTCAATCGATAATTAAAGGGTATGTTGATATATTTCAAGTTTTGTTATATGTTGGTTAGTTATAGATAAGTTTTATGATTTGTTTCTTCATGTGAGACCAAATTTGTGAAACTGATAATAGAAAACAAAATATGCCACGGGTATTTTCCATGTGTAGCTTACATTTTTCTGAACGGATGTATAGTTTACATAGTAATTGTTCTTTAGTTTATTCATCGATATGATTTGCATTTGATTTTGTATTTGATTTCCCTACGTATTATTGGTTTGTTTTTCGATTACGAGGAATTTAAGGGTTTGGTGGAGTTTAGGGGAATTCGTATTTGCATATAGATTTAAGGGTCATCGTCAATTGTTGAAATCTCTTTGGTTCGTTATTGATATTGCAGTTGAATTAAGGTTGATTCTTACCTGACGACGGCTTTAGTGTATATTTTTAATGTCGGCTGCACCCTCCGATGTTCTTCATTCATTTGCAAGATGTAAGTTTATGATTGAGATAATAATGAACTGATTGAAGCTCCACTCCATTTTTGTTCTGTGTCTTTCTACGCTAACGTGACAGTGATTCTCCGGATGGTATATTCTCTTCTAACAAGCAATTTATTTATTGTTATGAATTTGGTTTATAACAAACATTAAAGAGTTTTGCTATTTGGTTTAATGACAACCAATCAGAAAGTTTGATTTTTTTGGATGATGCTTATGGTATTTTGATTCATATTACTCGAAATTGTTCTTGACTTAAAGTATTTTTATGGGTATTTTTGGTCCATATGATGGTATTATGGCTATACTTGCTTGCAGATGTTTCTGATTTTGCTCAAACTATCCTAACATCTATGGTTTTAAATAGTTCATAATTTTTAATGCTAATATACTCTAAAGCAGTGACAAAATTGGCTGTTTTGCTTAGCTTAGATTCTTACCCAATTTAAAGGGAAATCCCCAATAGTTAATTCATAGATTGACTCTTTAATCTTTTCTAGGGTTCTTATTATTGCTATAATTGATCTGGTTTTTATAGGTTTTATATGAGTTTCCATGATTGCAATCAGTGCTACCGTCATTGCTTTCTTTTTGCTAATCAGTATTATCTTATAATGTAGGATTATACACCTCCAGTTGTTAATATGTATTTTAAACTGAAAATAACTTAGTAAAAAATATCACTTTTGGACCTGTAAGATATTCATATAGCTTTTAAAAAAGAGATATTTAAGACAAAGACCCAAAAACAATTTCCCATTGTCTCATTGTTGAATTCTATCAGGTTTGTTAAAAAATTTTGAGCAAGCACCCATCGTCTCATTGTTGAATTCTATCAGGTTTGTTAAATTTTTTGAGCAAACACTGTTGGTCCAAATTAACTATTTTGTGCGAGTGATGTTGATGTGTTGGATGATGGTTACAAACAGAGGATGTATGACAAACAGAGCATTTTATGATAAGAGGCTACTTAATTGTCTAGATGCATTAAGACCAAAGCTACAAAAATAAACTACATGGTGTAAGTAGTTGCGATTGAGCCGCTGGCAAGACTTCATAAAGGTATCCCTTTTTCTATCACATGTTAAATCTCATAGCCTAATTATGTTATTTCACTCTAAGTAATTAATCATACTCAGAATGCACCAAACAAAACGCCTTTTCTGATGGTGAAGCACCAGTGCATGAGTTCAATTTTAATTTTGAGTAAAATAAACCATAATAAACATATGACATTAGTTTTGAGTAATTACTGTATGCTTGATTTTTAATGACTTACTTTGTAGTATGTGTATGGTGAAGCAGTAATAAGATGGTGAAGCACTAATAAGGTGAAGCACTAATAAGATGATGAAACAGGTAAGTAGCAACTTGATGGATACAATTACTTGAAGGATGGCGATGCTCTTATTAAAAAAACTCATAAAACACTTTTCATTACCCAATACTTTTTTCTATTATCACATATGTATAAAATCAAATTTTATGTAGTTTATTATATTACATTTTTTACCAACAAGTGATATAGTTTGATTGATTTATTAACAAAGTGGGCTAAACTAGGAGTCAAGCTTCTGGAGCAAGAGTACTCATAGAGCCGTCAAGTTTTCTTTTTGATACGTTAGATCACTTTGATAAGATCCTTTATTGGCAACCAAAGGAGAAATTGGACTCATTTTTATTTGTTTGTTTTAACATAGTAGTTGCCTAACTTTAGATATATTGTATTGTTTATCTTTTGCTATTTGTTTTTATTTGTATATAGCTCGTAATCGGCACAAGAAACCATTGATTATCCCCTAGTTGGCTAATCCTTTACATATTTATGATGTTGTGAATGAGTATTTAAAGAATGAGTTATTTATTTATGAAGTTTGATTTGTGATTTTTTTGGTGTAGTTTGATTCTTATGTTATGTTCATCCTTTCAAAGTTAAAAACAACTCTGAGAAGTGACTATCTCATTGAATATCTAATTTTTTTTTTTATTATGATTTGTAAAATGTAATTGTATTAATAAGAACATGTATAGATTTGTATATTATATTATTATTACACATTATAGAATTAATATAATTTCTAGAGTAAATTACAAATTTTGTTCTTTAAGTATTGTTAAAATTATGGATCATGTCTTTAAACTTTGATAAGTACACTGGACGTCTTTTATTAAAAAATTTATCTTATATTCTGTTCTTTCTATTAAAGAAGTTAACTTTTTCAGTTAATTTTAATAAATGATATTTTTGTTCTTACCATTTAAAGGACTAAATATGTAATTTTTATTAATCTATTGTTTTCTCTTGGCTTTTTTTCTTTTATTACTTTACTTTTTTTCTTAAGTAAATTATAAATATTGTCCTTTAAGTATTATTAAAATTATAAATTTTATCCTTAAACTTTGATAAGTACATTGAATATTCTTTATTTGAAATTTTTTTACGTTCTGTATCCTTTACACTAACTGAAGTTAACTTTTTTTGTTAAGTTTTTAGTAAATGATTTTTTTGCCCTTACTTTTTAAAAAACATATGTAATTTATACTTTTATCTTTTATTTCTTTCTTTTATTTTATTATTTTGCTTTTCTTTTTTCTTTTTCTTATCAATTTATCTTACAAGCTTATCTTAAATATTATTAATTAATTTTAATTATTTTGTATAAAACATACTTCTATTTATAGATTTATAATTTATTATAGTTATTATTTTTTCGATTTAATTATTTACTTTTCTAATAAAATCAATAGAACTTAGAGAAATCATAATATTTTTTAAACTAATTTAAATACATAAATTACCAAAATTTAATTATTAAAACTTAAACATAAACAAAACTAACCATTAAACATTGAATCAAACATAAATAATTTTGATATTATTCCTTTATGTCTATAAAATGTGACTCCGACTTAGACATAAGCACAAATATCATTCATCACTCTTCATCTACTCTTTATGATATATAATTTTCCAGACAAGTTCTAGTGATCGTAATGCTCTAATACATTTAATTCTAACAGATGAATCAAACTGTAGTTCTCTGTAAAACTTGCAAGTTTCCAACGAATATTTGTAAACAGATATTTAAAAAAGAATAATGGCCATCATATTATTCATGGTTTTCTTAGTTTATATAATCTATTTAATAAATTTAGTTGTTAAAATTCTAACTAAATTAGCTATATAACATTTTTTGTAAAGAACAAAGTTATTTAAACTTGTATCTTTTAAATTCTGGTTTCTAATTTTGGAAATTTTGTTCATAGTTAAACGAACTAAATTTTAGAATAATGTGTTTTGAAGTAAATTTTTTTAGACATATATGCTACACAATATTTAGATACAAATAAGGACTATGTAAAATTATAAAATACGTTTTAATAAACCAATTATTTTGAATCAATACTTTAGATATTTTAATAAGAAAAGATGATGTATTTCAAATAACTTATAAATTTTTTGTTTATGGATAATTATATACAAAGAATGATATAAATGTCTTAACCACAATGGAACTAGAATGACATAAATGTCTTAATCACAATGGAACTACAAAAAACCATCAGAAACTTCAAACACTTTGTGTTATTTTACTATTATTTTATGTAATATAACTTATATTTGGGCTTCGATTTTACCGTTAGAAATGCGCTCTCTAAGAAGGTATCGTGCACCACACCTGATAGATCACTTCTGCTAAAATTGAAACAATTTAAGTTGGATCTTAAAGCTTGGATGATGGAGGTAAAACAAAAAGAAGGGTGTCTTTTGACGGATCTTCGGTCAAAAATGATTCGTTAGAACTCTTGATGGAGGACCGGCCTGGGTAGACAGTGAAAGATTGGATAGAGTAAGTGGAAAAAAGAAGTATATGACTTAGAGAATAGAAAAACACTTGATCTCAAGCAAAAAGCAAGAATAAAATGGAGTCTCGAAGGGGATGAAAATATAAATGTATCAACTCAAATTGTCTTTCATTGCTGTGAAATGAGATACATATATACAGAGAAGGAGACAAAAAGAAAAAATAGGAAATAGCTATAAACAAGGATCTAAATAGCAAAATATATACTAATGTACAGCTGCAACTTTGACTGGAGATTGAGGGCTTGATTTGTGGAGATCTTGATTAATTGTAGGTTTAACATGCCCCGCAAGATGGACGATCGTGAGAGGAGACCGATCTTGGAAGATAGTAGTTGGAACCGTTGTCTTAGCAGTGGCTTTGTAAGTGCATCGGCTAGTTGGTCATCCCGGAAATGTGAGTCACACGTATTGTGCCATCATGAACCTTTTCAGTACAAAGTTGAAATCTAAGGCTAAGTGCTTCATTCTTGAGTGAAAAACAGGGTTGGCCGAGTAATGGGTAGCACTTAGATTATCACAATAGATTGTTGGTGTGACCGATGATTTGTAGCCAAGTTCAACCATTATGATATGAGCCATTGCACTTCGGTGTAGTGGAAGCAATGGCTCGAAATTCAGCTTCGGTGGATGAACGAGCAAGTGTCGGTTGACGTATTGAGCTCCAAGAAATCGGATTTTGGCCGAGATAAACGATGTAACCTGTTGTACTCCGGTATGATGGGCGATCGCCGGCCCAATCCGCATTGGTGAAGGCATGGAGCTGCAAAGGGGAGTTGCGCCTAAAAAATATTCCATGATGTAGAGTGCCATGTAAGTATCGGAACAATCTTTTTAAGGCGTCCCAATGTGTGCTTGTTCGTTTATGCATAAACTGAGAGAGTTTATTAACTGTAAAAGCAATATCAGGCCGAGTTAAAGATAAATATTGTAATGCTCCTACGAATGCACGATACTCGGTTGGTGATGGTAGGGGATCACCGTCCAAGATGGTAATGGTTGAGGAAGTCGACATGGGTGTGGTGGATGGCTTGCAATTACTCATGTTGGCTCTAGTTAAGATATCAAGAATATATTTAGATTAAGACAAGAAGAGACCTTTGGTGTGAGGAATGACCTCAATGCCAAGGAAGTAGGAGAGGGTGCCAAGGTCTTTTAGGGAGAATCGAGTTGCAAGAGATGAATGAAGGAATGTATAAGAGAAGAATTTGACCCAGTGATAAATATCATCAACATAGACTAGGATGAAATAGGAGAAGATATAGTTGTTGTTGATGAATGGGAGGGATCGAAATTAAGGGCTTGAAATGAATCGAGAGGAGATAAGTTTTGAGTCATCATACCAAGCGCGTGAAGCTTGACGAAGACCATAGATGGCTTGTGGAGTTTACAAACATGGTTAGGATAAGAAGGGTCTACAAATTCTGGTGGTTGAGACATGTAGACCGATTCGGATAAGGTGCCTTGTAGGAAGGCATTGTGATGTCAAGTTGGCGGAGTGGCCAATTAAAAGAGGTGGCGATGGCAAGGATTAGGCGTAGGGTGGCGGGTTTGACTACGGGGCTAAAAGTCTCGACGTAGTCTAAGCGGGTCGTTGATGGAAGCCTTTGGCAACAAGTCGTGCTTTAAGGCGATCAACCGAGCCATCGGATTTGAATTTGGTGCGATAGACCCATTTGCATCCGACAAGATTTGGAGCGTTAGTGGCAGGCACAAGGGTCCAAGTGTTGTTGTGTTTAAGAGCATCAAATTCGGATTGCATGGCGGCACGCCATAGTGGCTGTTTGAGAGCTTGAGTGATAGTGGTGGGTTCGGGAAGAGAGTGGGGTGTGGAATGGCAGAGAAAGAAATCAGAGTTATGATATTTTGGGTTAGGTTTGCGGTTGGGTCGAGTTTGGTAGGGGGGTTGGACACGGGTTGTTGAGGTGTGTTTGGGTCATTAGGTGGTGAAGTTGTGGAGGGCAGGAGGTGATGAAGTGGGAGTTGACTGAGGGGGGTCTGTGGGGTATCTGGTGGTGATGTTGTTGTTGTAGGAGGTATGTTTTTGGTGGATGTGGGAGTGGATAGAATCGGCTGTGAAGGTGTGTAGTGATAGGATGGAGGTAGTGGTTAAGGGAGACCATGTGTCAGGAGAGGGTGTGGGAGAAGTGGTAGTTGGGAGAGAGTTTCATAAGGAAAGATGGTTCAATGAATTGAACGTGACGAGAGTGTATACGCGATTTGTGAGAGAGTCTAGAAGATGGAAGGCACTTTGGGATGATGAGCAGCCAATGAATACACATGTTTTGATCGGTATTCAAGTTTGTGTTTGGAATATGGTCGTAACCAAGGATATGAAAAGCAACCAAGTTATAGAGGTTTTCATAGTTAGGAAGGGTATGGAAGAGGCGAAGGTATGGGGAATCATTATTTAAGGTGGGAGTTGGGAGTCTATTGATGAGATATGTGGCTGTGGTGAAGGCAAATGGCCAAAACTTAAGGGGTATTTTGGCATGAGAGAGTAAGGCGAGACCGTTTCCACAATATGACGATGACGACGTTCGGCATAGACATTGTGTCGGGTGTATGAGGAGGGGAGGTGAGATGAGAAATGCCACAAGAAGATAAATGAGGAGATAGCTTAATATATTCTCCACCATTGTCGGAAAATAATGGTTTAATTTTTGTTTTGAAATAGTTTTCAACGAGTTTTTGAAAACGAATGAAAATGTTAAGAGAATCAGACTTGTGTTTTAATGGATAAATCCAAATGTATTTTGTGAAGTGGTCTACAAAAAATGATGTGTATTTGTAGCCATCAAAAGAGGTGATTGGAGATGACCAAGCATCGGAAAATAATAATCAAGAGGTGTATTAGATGTTAAAGAAGATGTATGAAATGGAAGCTTGTGACTTTTATTGATATGGCATGAATACATGAGTCAAATTTGCTAGAAATAAACAGATCAAATGAAGATAGATGTTGTAAAACTCGTTGAATTTGGATGTCCTAGGCGATGATGCCAAGAAGATGCCTTGTGAGTTTGCAAATGAAACAACTTTGGAGATTTAGTGGAAGATAGTTGATAAAGACCATGGCTAGATGTTCCCCGAAGAATGGTTAGGCGAGTTTGAAAGTCCTTGATGATGAAATAAGAAGAAAAGAATAGGATTAGTATATGTTGTCAATGCATAAACGAGAGATAGAAATATGTTACGAGATATAAAAGGAACACAAAGAACATTTTTTAGAATAATAGGGACGTTAGAGAAATATAGAGTAATAGTGCCAACGTGAGTAATTTTAAGTGACGAACCATCACCGATGATGAGTTCCTCGGTACCATCATACGGAGTATGCATTGAAAGAGCATTCAAATCATTAGTTTTGTGGGTGAGAAGCACCACTATCCTTCAACCACGATAAGTCGGGAGTCCACATTGGAGTGAGTTGCCATAATGTGTGCTTGTGGTTTGGTGATGTTACGGTTGTAAGTGGAAGGGTGATGGTGGGGTGTGTTTTTTTAAAGTAAGGGCAAGATGTTAAGGAGTGCCCTTTAACGAAACACCATTGACATTTCCCAGAAAGGGCAGTTGTTTGGTGCAGAATTTGGAGGGGTAAAAGACCGGGGCTGGGGTTGGGTTGTCGTGAAGGCCAGGGTTTAGAGGAGTGGCGGCTGTGAGAGGCAAAAGCAGTGGCCGGTTGGTGGATTGATGGTGATTCGGTGGGGTTTGGGCGAGGGAGAGTTCATGATTAATTATTTTTCGTGTAGTTCGTGGAAGGATATAGGATGGTCACGGGCATGGACGGATTCAATGACCGGTTTGTAGTTTTTGAGTCTAAACCGTTGAGGATAATGTCGGTGACATCTTCAGGATCCATCGGCTTTCCAAGGATGGCTTTCATCGACTAGGATTTTAACCGATTGCATAAAGGTGGTAATCGATTGGTCAGAAGATTTTTTTGATTGTTTGAGGCGATGATTGATGTTGTTTATGTGGCCTTGAGAAGGAGAGGCATAGGTAGAAACTAAGATTTTGCAAGCTTCAAGTGAGGTTTTGGCATTAGTGATAAGAGGCACAATTCGGGTGAAAGGCTACCAACAATAGCACCAAAAGAAGGCGATCTGGCGGTACCATGTGGAGTAATCGGGGGTGTGGGGTGAAGGTACCGTCGGTGTTTTTGGTTGGGGAGGGAGCAAGATGTGAGCCATCAATAAATTTGTAGAGGTCCAAACCTTGGAGAATGGCTTCAAGCTGGGTTTCCAACTTAGGTAATTTGTAGAGGTCAGTTTTAGGATGAGGGAAAATTGACCATGATGATTGCTGGTGCAGTAGGCACGATGGTGGTGGTGATAGTATTGTCGGCAGCAGCAGACATGATGGGGAGGTGGCTGTTGGTGATGAAGTAGAGGAATTAGGTTAGGTTTAGCAAAACCTGGCTGATATCATATAAATGTATCAACTCAAATTGTATTTCATGCTGTGAAATGAGATACAAATATACAGAAGGAATAGACAAAAGGAAAAATAGGAAATAGCTATAACAAGGATCTAAATAGCAAAAATATATGCTAATGTACAGCTGCAAATTTGACTGGAGATGAGGGCTGATTTGTGAAGATCTGATTAATGTAGGTTTAGCAGAAAACTCAAGTTATTTCATGACATTAGTAATAAAATATGAGTTCTAAAAGGATTCATGGCTTAGTAATTGATGGGTGCAGGTGCTCAGACCCACCTTCTATAAAGAATGCAATTTATGAGCATTTTAAAATTAGATTTCATGAGCCAATGCCTTCTCGCCTTCTCTCCGGGTACTGGCTTAAATCAGTTTCGAAATCTCAAGCCAGTTACTTAATTAACCCCATTCCTATAGATGAAATCAAGGCCAGTATTTGGGAATGTGGTAGTGAAAAGGCGTCGGGGCCGGATGGGTTTAACTTTATGTTTTCAAGACATACTGGATGCTTTATCTGTTGATTTCAAAAGTATCTTCAATTATTTTTTTCACGACAGGGGCAGTTAGAAATGGTTGAAATTCTTCATGTAGCGCTCGTAAAAAAAATGGATGACCCTCTCATTGTGGATGACTTTCGGCCCATTAGCCTCATTGGCTCTATCTATAAAGTCATTGCAAAAGTTCTCTTAATCGTTTTAAATCGGTGATTGATTCTATTATCAGTGAGACGCAGTTGGCTTTATAAAAGACAAAACTCATCTTGGATGGACCTTTGATTATTAATGAAATAATTGCATGGTTAAAACACTTCAAAGGGGAATGATGTTTCTTTAAGGTTGATTATGCTAAAGCCTTTGATTCGGTTAGTTGGGCCTTTTTAGATAGTATTCTTGGTCATATGTGCTTCTATCTTAGTCAATGGATCTCCTACTCATGAATTCAATGTCTCTCGTGGTCTAAGACAAGGTGACCCTTTATCTCCGTTTTTATTTATAATAGTTATGGAATCCCTGCAGTTGTATAAACGAGATTAATAAATCATCCCCTAGTAAATAGTTGTTGTTAGTTTAGTAATCATAACTGGTCATCCTACATTGTAGGATCTGTATTTGTAATCTGTGGAGACTAGAAAGTCTGTTATACCTGTATTTGTATATATATTCATCTTCATCATATAATTAATTCAGTTTGATAACCTTTATATGGTATCAGAGCGATATCGGTTCTTCTCTAAAATTCTCTTCTTCCGCTGATAAACTCTGCTCTTCTTCATGGCTGAAACCAGATCAATCCATCGAACAACACATCTGTGATCAATGTTGCTGGAAACAACATAACCCTTGTCTCCTTTCCTCCTACCTTAAAACTACCTCCACAAATATTTGGGCTGGAAAACACAGGTAGAGGCACTCCTTCATGGCCTCGATCTGTACAAATTTGTAGATGGTAGCCATAAAGCACCTACGCCTACTACTGCCGCAGATGGAACCATGTTCCACGAAAAGAATTCATCTTGGTTTCGTCAAGACAATTGCTGTCAGTGCATTGATTGGTAGTCTATCCCTTCGATCATACTTTGGTCACAAACGCTTCATCAACATTTGAGGCCTGGAAAATCCTATCAAATACCTATGCTTCACCATCAAGAGGTCACATTAAACAGCTACAACATCGTCTGAAACAATGCAGCAAAGGAACTAATCAATCGATTACCGACTACATGCAGGAAATCAAGACTATCGTCGATGAACTAGCCAATCTCGGAAAGAAATTAGATCCTGAAAATATTACTGACGCAGTTCTAGCAGGACTAGACAGACCACCTACAAGCCGATCTTAACGCCGTATGTGCACATGATACTCCTATACCTTTAACGAGCTTCATGAAAAGCTCATTCATCATGAACTTTCGGCCCAAATGGTTACTGCTGCTACCATTCATCAACCAGCCACAGTCTTCGTGGCGCAACAACAGAAGTCTGCCAACAAGTCATGGAGCAACAAGCAATCGGCCAAAGTTAATCACCAATCAGCTGGCATTCTCCCCACTCCAACCACTGGTTCACGTCCATTTCTTGGCAAGTGCCAATGGTGTCACGCCAAAGGCCACTCTCTCAACAATTGCTTGGTCTTCTAAAAGGTTAATCCAAACATTGTTGTTCCCACCTATAATAGAATACCACTGCTAATCCATAGGTACACATATGGGAACACAAAATAGAGTTGGAGCAAATGGTTGTTTGACAGTGGTGCTTCACACCATGTGACAAATGATTTGGCTAATCTATCCCTTCATGCGCCTTATGATGGCACTGAAGAGAGCAATAATCGGTGATGGATCTTCACTCCAACAAACTGCTTCTTCAGGGGGGTAGCCAACAAGGGTGTTTATGAGCTTCGCTCTAAATCAATGTCTCTCAATCAGCCTCTTTCGACTCAGCCTTCAGCTTATTCACTTCAAAAGACGACTTCTATGACTTGGCATCATCGCTTGGGCCATCCTCACCACAAAGTCTTTGAGCAATGTCTTCTTTTCTAGTTTTAATTACCTTTCAAGGCCCATGTAATCTTGTAAAGGTTAATAAAATGCATAAATTACCATTTCTGAATCAAGTCTTACCTCTATTGCACCGTTAGACTTACTGTTTTCAAATGTTTGGCCTCACCTATTCATTCCTTTGATGGCTACAAGTATTATATATTTTTGTAGATCATTTTACAAAATATATTTGGTATTATCCATTAAAGAAGAAATCTGATTCACTTAATGTTTTTATCAGATTCTAAAAACTTGTTGAGAATTACTTCCAAACTTCTATGAAACAATTATTTTCCGATAATGGTGGGAATATATCAAACTTCTGACCCATTTACATTCATGTGGCCTATCACACTTAACTTCACCCACCTCATACACCGAAACATAACGGATATGCGGAAAGACGACACCGTCAATCGTGAAACCGGTCTTGCCCTCTTATCCCATGCTAGTCTTCTAATACCTTCTGGACATTTGTTTTGCCACTGTTACTTACCTTATTAATCGCCTACCTACCTCCACTTTACAATCTAATTCACCTTATTATTGTCTTTTTCATAAGCATCCAACTACAATAAATTACTTGTTTCGGATGCCTTTGTTACCCAGGCTACGTCCCTATACCTCCCACAAACTTGATTCCCGTTCTAAACCTTGTCTATTTGTTGGTTAT
>CM046437.1:55763534-55973534 GCA_025506505.1 Flaveria sonorensis
AAGTTAATCATCCCAATAGCTGATACAAGATACTTAAATCTCTGTTCATCAAAAGCTTTTATGAACAGATTAGCATATTGTTTATTTGAGTTAACTTTGACTAGTTTTATCAATCCGTTTTTAAAATTATCTCTAATCAAATGATACCTGATATTGATGTGCTTTGTCTTTGAGTGTTGTACAGGATTCTCTGTAATAGAGATAACACTGTTGTTGTCTATGTGGATGAGAGTCTCCTTGAAGTTAAATCCATAGTCTAACATCTGATTCTGAATCCAAAGCACTTGAGCATAACAACTTGCAACAATAATGTATTTAGCTTCAGCAGTTGATGCAGATATACAGGATTTTTTCTTGCATTGCCATGAGACTATCCTTCCACTAAGGAATTGACACCCCCAGATGTTGACTTTGCAGTCATATTATAGCCACCATATTCACTATCTGTATATGTATACAGATTGACGTCAGAATTCTTTGAATACCAAAGGCCCAATTTAGGAGCACCTTTGAGATATCTGATAATTCTCTTTACAGGAACCAGGTGTGACATTCTGGGGTTGGCTTGATATCTTGCACAAATACATGTAGTAAACATGATATCTTGCCTGCTGGTAGTGAGGTACATAAGAGACCTAATCATAGCTCTGTATAAATGTTCATAAACACACTCCCCCTCAAGATCTGGTCCTAGAGTGTGGTTTCTGGCTATGGGAGTCTTAGCAACCTTGCACTCAGTCATGTGAAATCTGGTAAGTATGTCGTGCACATACTTTGACTGGTTTATGAAGATGTCATTGTTAACCTGCTTCACTTGAATTCCTAGAAAGGAATTAAGCTCCCCCATGACACTCATTTCAAATCTATACTTCATCAGCTTCTCAAAGTCTTTACAGAGCTTCAGATTAGTTGACCCAAAGATAATGTCATCTACATGAACTTGAACCAGCATCAAGTCATTTCTTGTTCCTTTTATGAAAAGTGTTCCATTAATAGTACCTCTCTTGTATCCATGTTGATAGAGATGCTATGATAGTGTCTCATACCACTTCCTTGGAGCTTGATGCAACCCATAGAGAGCTTTGTCAAGCTTACAATCATAATCAGGATGATCTGGGTCTGCAAAGCTAGGTGGTTGTTTGACATACACTCCTCATCAATCACCCCATATAAGAAGGCACACTTGACATCAAGTTGGTAGACCTTGAAATCCTTGGATACAGCAAAAGCCAGGAATATCCAAACAGCTTCAAGTCTTGCTATAGGAGCAAAAACATCTGTGTAGTCAATCCCTTCTTCTTGTGTGTACCCTTAAACAACTAGTCTCGCCTTGTTCTTGATGGCAAGTCCTCTATCATCCTTCTTGTTCCTAAATACCCACTTGGTACCTATGATAGCCTTTCCTTGAGGAAGAGGACATAGATTCCAAACCTTCTGTCTCTTGAATTGAAGCAGCTCCTCCTTTATTGCTTCAACCCAACTTTCATCCTTCAAAACCTCTTCAATCTTCTTAGGCTCTATTTGGGACAAGAAACAAGAGTGAAGACAAACATTTTTATCATGGGTTTGTCCTCTTGTTCTCACCCCAGTCTCAACATCTCCAATGATGTTTGTAGTAGGATGGGACTTGTGGTTTCTCGGTTGAGGAATCATAGCAAGTTGTTTGGACAAATCTAAATTGGTGAAATTCAGATCTGATGCTTGAAAGTCATCCACCGCATCAACACACTTATCAAGATTAATTTGATCCAATAAGTGTGTTACATCATTGATGTTGTCTTCTATGGAGTGGTTATCAGCATCAAGGAATTCTTGATCACTATCACCACCTCCATCTCCTCCTACATTGGATATCATTTTGAAAAGTTTCTTCCAAAATAAACTAGGCTTATATGATGATGATGTAGATAACTTAAGACACACATATTATTAAAAAATATTCTTGAGTTTAGTTTAAGAAAAATATACTCAAAGTTAATCATCCCAATAGCTGATACAAGATACTTAAATCTCTGTTCATCAAAAGCTTTTATGAACAGATTAGCATATTGTTCATTTGAGTTAACTTTGACTAGTTTTATCAATCCGTTTTTAAAATTATCTCTAATCAAATGATACCTGATATTGATGTGCTTTGTCTTTGAGTGTTGTACAGGATTCTCTGTAATAGAGATAACACTGTTGTTGTCTATGTGGATGAGAGTCTCCTTGAAGTTAAATCCATAGTCTAACATCTGATTCTGAATCCAAAGCACTTGAGCATAACAACTTGCAACAATAATGTATTTAGCTTCAGCAGTTGATGCAGATATACAGGATTTTTTCTTGCATTGCCATGAGACTATCCTTCCACTAAGGAATTGACACCCCCAGATGTTGACTTTGCAGTCATATTATAGCCACCATATTCACTATCTGTATATGTATACAGATTGACGTCAGAATTCTTTGAATACCAAAGGCCCAATTTAGGAGCACCTTTGAGATATCTGATAATTCTCTTTACAGGAACCAGGTGTGACATTCTGGGGTTGGCTTGATATCTTGCACAAATACATGTAGCAAACATGATATCTTGCCTGCTGGTAGTGAGGTACATAAGAGACCTAATCATAGCTCTGTATAAATGTTCATAAACACACTCCCCCTCAAGATCTGGTCCTAGAGTGTGGTTTCTGGCTATGGGAGTCTTAGCAACCTTGCACTCAGTCATGTGAAATCTGGTAAGTATGTCGTGCACATACTTTGACTGGTTTATGAAGATGTCATTGTTAACCTGCTTCACTTGAATTCCTAGAAAGGAATTAAGCTCCCCCATGACACTCATTTCAAATCTATACTTCATCAGCTTCTCAAAGTCTTTACAGAGCTTCAGATTAGTTGACCCAAAGATAATGTCATCTACATGAACTTGAACCAGCATCAAGTCATTTCCTGTTCCTTTTATGAAAAGTGTTCCATTAATAGTACCTCTCTTGTATCCATGTTGATAGAGATGCTATGATAGTGTCTCATACCACTTCCTTGGAGCTTGATGCAACCCATAGAGAGCTTTGTCAAGCTTACAAACATAATCAGGATGATCTGGGTCTGCAAAGCTAGGTGGTTGTTTGACATACACTCCTCATCAATCACCCCATATAAGAAGGCACACTTGACATCAAGTTGGTAGACCTTGAAATCCTTGGATACAGCAAAAGCCAGGAATATCCAAACAGCTTCAAGTCTTGCTATAGGAGCAAAAACATCTGTGTAGTCAATCCCTTCTTCTTGTGTGTACCCTTAAACAACTAGTCTCGCCTTGTTCTTGATGGCAAGTCCTCTATCATCCTTCTTGTTCCTAAATACCCACTTGGTACCTATGATAGCCTTTCCTTGAGGAAGAGGACATAGATTCCAAACCTTCTGTCTCTTGAATTGAAGCAGCTCCTCCTTCATTGCTTCAACCCAACTTTCATCCTTCAAAACCTCTTCAATCTTCTTAGGCTCTATTTGGGACAAGAAACAAGAGTGAAGACAAACATTTTTATCATGGGTTTGTCCTCTTGTTCTCACCCCAGTCTCAACATCTCCAATGATGTTTGTAGTAGGATGGGACTTGTGGTTTCTCGGTTGAGGAATCATAGCAAGTTGTTTGGACAAATCTAAATTGGTGAAATTCAGATCTGATGCTTGAAAGTCATCCACCGCATCAACACACTTATCAAGATTAATTTGATCCAATAAGTGTGTTACATCATTGATGTTGTCTTCTATGGAGTGGTTATCAGCATCAAGGAATTCTTGATCACTATCACCACCTCCATCTCCTCCTACATTGGATATCATTTTGAAAAGTTTCTTCCAAAATAAACTAGGCTTATATGATGATGATGTAGATAACTTAAGACACACATATTATTAAAAAATATTCTTGAGTTTAGTTTAAGAAAAATATACTCAAAGTTAATCATCCCAATAGCTGATACAAGATACTTAAATCTCTGTTCATCAAAAGCTTTTATGAACAGATTAGCATATTGTTCATTTGAGTTAACTTTGACTAGTTTTATCAATCCGTTTTTAAAATTATCTCTAATCAAATGATACCTGATATTGATGTGCTTTGTCTTTGAGTGTTGTACAGGATTCTCTGTAATAGAGATAACACTGTTGTTGTCTATGTGGATGAGAGTCTCCTTGAAGTTAAATCCATAGTCTAACATCTGATTCTGAATCCAAAGCACTTGAGCATAACAACTTGCAACAATAATGTATTTAGCTTCAGCAGTTGATGCAGATATACAGGATTTTTTCTTGCATTGCCATGAGACTATCCTTCCACTAAGGAATTGACACCCCCAGATGTTGACTTTGCAGTCATATTATAGCCACCATATTCACTATCTGTATATGTATACAGATTGACGTCAGAATTCTTTGAATACCAAAGGCCCAATTTAGGAGCACCTTTGAGATATCTGATAATTCTCTTTACAGGAACCAGGTGTGACATTCTGGGGTTGGCTTGATATCTTGCACAAATACATGTAGCAAACATGATATCTTGCCTGCTGGTAGTGAGGTACATAAGAGACCTAATCATAGCTCTGTATAAATGTTCATAAACACACTCCCCCTCAAGATCTGGTCCTAGAGTGTGGTTTCTGGCTATGGGAGTCTTAGCAACCTTGCACTCAGTCATGTGAAATCTGGTAAGTATGTCGTGCACATACTTTGACTGGTTTATGAAGATGTCATTGTTAACCTGCTTCACTTGAATTCCTAGAAAGGAATTAAGCTCCCCCATGACACTCATTTCAAATCTATACTTCATCAGCTTCTCAAAGTCTTTACAGAGCTTCAGATTAGTTGACCCAAAGATAATGTCATCTACATGAACTTGAACCAGCATCAAGTCATTTCCTGTTCCTTTTATGAAAAGTGTTCCATTAATAGTACCTCTCTTGTATCCATGCTGATAGAGATGCTATGATAGTGTCTCATACCACTTCCTTGGAGCTTGATGCAACCCATAGAGATCTTTGTCAAGCTTACAAACATAATCAGGATGATCTGGGTCTGCAAAGCTAGGTGGTTGTTTGACATACACTCCTCATCAATCACCCCATATAAGAAGGCACACTTGACATCAAGTTGGTAGACCTTGAAATCCTTGGATACAGCAAAAGCCAGGAATATCCAAACAGCTTCAAGTCTTGCTATAGGAGCAAAAACATCTGTGTAGTCAATCCCTTCTTCTTGTGTGTACCCTTAAACAACTAGTCTCGCCTTGTTCTTGATGGCAAGTCCTCTATCATCCTTCTTGTTCCTAAATACCCACTTGGTACCTATGATAGCCTTTCCTTGAGGAAGAGGACATAGATTCCAAACCTTCTGTCTCTTGAATTGAAGCAGCTCCTCCTTCATTGCTTCAACCCAACTTTCATCCTTCAAAACCTCTTCAATCTTCTTAGGCTCTATTTAGGACAAGAAACAAGAGTGAAGACAAACATTTTTATCATGGGTTTGTCCTCTTGTTCTCACCCCAGTCTCAACATCTCCAATGATGTTTGTAGTAGGATGGGACTTGTGGTTTCTCGGTTGAGGAATCATAGCAAGTTGTTTGGACAAATCTAAATTGGTGAAATTCAGATCTGATGCTTGAAAGTCATCCACCGCATCAACACACTTATCAAGATTAATTTGATCCAATAAGTGTGTTACATCATTGATGTTGTCTTCTATGGAGTGGTTATCAGCATCAAGGAATTTTGATCACTATCACCACCTCCATCTCCTCCTACATTAGATATCATTTTGAAAAGTTTCTTCCAAAATAAACTAGGCTTATATGATGATGATGTAGATAACTTAAGACACACATATTATTAAAAAATATTCTTGAGTTTAGTTTAAGAAAAATATACTCAAAGTTAATCATCCCAATAGCTGATACAAGATACTTAAATCTCTGTTCATCAAAAGCTTTTATGAACAGATTAGCATATTGTTCATTTGAGTTAACTTTGACTAGTTTTATCAATCCGTTTTTAAAATTATCTCTAATCAAATGATACCTGATATTGATGTGCTTTGTCTTTGAGTGTTGTACAGGATTCTCTGTAATAGAGATAACACTGTTGTTGTCTATGTGGATGAGAGTCTCCTTGAAGTTAAATCCATAGTCTAACATCTGATTCTGAATCCAAAGCACTTGAGCATAACAACTTGCAACAATAATGTATTTAGCTTCAGCAGTTGATGCAGATATACAGGATTTTTTCTTGCATTGCCATGAGACTATCCTTCCACTAAGGAATTGACACCCCCAGATGTTGACTTTGCAGTCATATTATAGCCACCATATTCACTATCTGTATATGTATACAGATTGACGTCAGAATTCTTTGAATACCAAAGGCCCAATTTAGGAGCACCTTTGAGATATCTGATAATTCTCTTTACAGGAACCAGGTGTGACATTCTGGGGTTGGCTTGATATCTTGCACAAATACATGTAGCAAACATGATATCTTGCCTGCTGGTAGTGAGGTACATAAGAGACCTAATCATAGCTCTGTATAAATGTTCATAAACACACTCCCCCTCAAGATCTGGTCCTAGAGTGTGGTTTCTGGCTATGGGAGTCTTAGCAACCTTGCACTCAGTCATGTGAAATCTGGTAAGTATGTCGTGCACATACTTTGACTGGTTTATGAAGATGTCATTGTTAACCTGCTTCACTTGAATTCCTAGAAAGGAATTAAGCTCCCCCATGACACTCATTTCAAATCTATACTTCATCAGCTTCTCAAAGTCTTTACAGAGCTTCAGATTAGTTGACCCAAAGATAATGTCATCTACATGAACTTGAACCAGCATCAAGTCATTTCCTGTTCCTTTTATGAAAAGTGTTCCATTAATAGTACCTCTCTTGTATCCATGCTGATAGAGATGCTATGATAGTGTCTCATACCACTTCCTTGGAGCTTGATGCAACCCATAGAGATCTTTGTCAAGCTTACAAACATAATCAGGATGATCTGGGTCTGCAAAGCTAGGTGGTTGTTTGACATACACTCCTCATCAATCACCCCATATAAGAAGGCACACTTGACATCAAGTTGGTAGACCTTGAAATCCTTGGATACAGCAAAAGCCAGGAATATCCAAACAGCTTCAAGTCTTGCTATAGGAGCAAAAACATCTGTGTAGTCAATCCCTTCTTCTTGTGTGTACCCTTAAACAACTAGTCTCGCCTTGTTCTTGATGGCAAGTCCTCTATCATCCTTCTTGTTCCTAAATACCCACTTGGTACCTATGATAGCCTTTCCTTGAGGAAGAGGACATAGATTCCAAACCTTCTGTCTCTTGAATTGAAGCAGCTCCTCCTTCATTGCTTCAACCCAACTTTCATCCTTCAAAACCTCTTCAATCTTCTTAGGCTCTATTTAGGACAAGAAACAAGAGTGAAGACAAACATTTTTATCATGGGTTTGTCCTCTTGTTCTCACCCCAGTCTCAACATCTCCAATGATGTTTGTAGTAGGATGGGACTTGTGGTTTCTCGGTTGAGGAATCATAGCAAGTTGTTTGGACAAATCTAAATTGGTGAAATTCAGATCTGATGCTTGAAAGTCATCCACCGCATCAACACACTTATCAAGATTAATTTGATCCAATAAGTGTGTTACATCATTGATGTTGTCTTCTATGGAGTGGTTATCAGCATCAAGGAATTTTTGTCACTATCACCACCTCCATATCCTCCTACATTAGATATCATTTTGAAAAGTTTCTTCCAAAATAAACTAGGCTTATATGATGATGATGTAGATAACTTAAGACACACATATTATTAAAAAATATTCTTGAGTTTAGTTTAAGAAAAATATACTCAAAGTTAATCATCCCAATAGCTGATACAAGATACTTAAATCTCTGTTCATCAAAAGCTTTTATGAACAGATTAGCATATTGTTCATTTGAGTTAACTTTGACTAGTTTTATCAATCCGTTTTTAAAATTATCTCTAATCAAATGATACCTGATATTGATGTGCTTTGTCTTTGAGTGTTGTACAGGATTCTCTGTAATAGAGATAACACTGTTGTTGTCTATGTGGATGAGAGTCTCCTTGAAGTTAAATCCATAGTCTAACATTTGATTCTGAATCCAAAGCACTTGAGCATAACAACTTGCAACAATAATGTATTTAGCTTCAGCAGTTGATGCAGATATATAGGATTTTTTCTTGCATTGCCATGAGACTATCCTTCTACTAAGGAATTGACACCCCCAGATGTTGACTTTGCAGTCATATTATAGCCACCATATTCACTATCTGTATATGTATACTGATTGACGTCAGAATTCTTTGAATACCAAAGGCCCAATTTAGGAGCACCTTTGAGATATCTGATAATTCTCTTTACAGGAACCAGGGTTCTGGGGTTGGCTTGATATCTTGCACAAATACATGTAGCAAACTCGATATATTGCCTGCTGGTAGTGAGGTACATAAGAGACCTAATCATAGCTCTGTATAAATGTTCATAAACACACTCCCCCTCAAGATCTGGTCCTAGAGTGTGGTTTCTAGCTATGGGAGTCTTAGCAACCTTGCACTCAGTCATGTGAAATCTGGTAAGTATGTCGTGCACATACTTTGACTGGTTTATGAAGATGTCATTGTTAACCTGCTTCAATTGAATTCCTAGAAAGGAATTAAGCTCCCCCATGACACTCATTTCAAATCTATACTTCATCAGCTTCTCAAAGTCTTTACAGAGCTTCAGATTAGTTGACCCAAAGATAATGTCATCTACATGAACTTGAACCAGCATCAAGTCATTTCTTGTTCCTTTTATGAAAAGTTTTCCATTAATAGTACCTCTCTTGTATCCATGCTGATAGAGATGCTATGATAGTGTCTCATACCACTTCCTTGGAGCTTGATGCAGCCCATAGAGAGCTTTGTCAAGCTTACAAAATAATCAGGATGATCTGGGTCTGCAAAGCTAGGTGGCTGTTTGACATACACTCCTCATCAATCACCCCATATAAGAAGGCACACTTGACATCAAGTTGGTAGACCTTGAAATCCTTGGATACAGCAAAAGCCAGGAATATCGAAACAGCTTCAAGTCTTGCTATAGGAGCAAAAACATCTGTGTAGTCAATCCTTTCTTCTTGTGTGTACCCTTAAACAACTAGTCTCGCCTTGTTCTTGATGGCAAGTCCTCTATCATCCTTCTTGTTCCTAAATACCCACTTGGTACCCATGATAGCCTTTCTTTGAGGAAGAGGACATAGATTCCAAACCTTCTGTCTCTTGAATTGAAGCAGCTCCTCCTTCATTGCTTCAACCCAACTTTCATCCTTCAAAACCTCTTCAATCTTCTTAGGCTCTATTTGGGACAAGAAACAAGAGTGAAGACAAACATTTTTATCATGGGTTTTTCCTCTTGTTCTCACCCCAGTCTCAACATCTCCAATGATGTTTGTAGTAGGATGGGACTTGTGGTTTCTCGGTTGAGGAATCATAGCAAGTTGTTTGGACAAATCTAAATTGGTGAAATTCAGATCTGATGCTTGAAAGTCATCCACCGCATCAACACACTTATCAAGATTAATTTGATCCAATAAGTGTGTTACATCATTGATGTTGTCTTCTATGGAGTGGTTATCAGCATCAAGGAATTCTTGATCACTATCACCACCTCCATCTCCTCTTACATTGGATATCATTTTGAAAAGTTTCTTCCAAAATAAACTAGGCTTATATGATGATGATGTAGATAACTTAAGACACACATATTATTAAAAAATATTCTTGAGTTTAGTTTAAGAAAAATATACTCAAAGTTAATCATCCCAATAGCTGATACAAGATACTTAAATCTCTGTTCATCAAAAGCTTTTATGAACAGATTAGCATATTGTTCATTTGAGTTAACTTTGACTAGTTTTATCAATCCGTTTTTAAAATTATCTCTAATCAAATGATACCTGATATTGATGTGCTTTGTCTTTGAGTGTTGTACAGGATTCTCTGTAATAGAGATAACACTGTTGTTGTCTATGTGGATGAGAGTCTCCTTGAAGTTAAATCCATAGTCTAACATCTGATTCTGAATCCAAAGCACTTGAGCATAACAACTTGCAACAATAATGTATTTAGCTTCAGCAGTTGATGCAGATATATAGGATTTTTTCTTGCATTGCCATGAGACTATCCTTCCACTAAGGAATTGACACCCCCAGATGTTGACTTTGCAGTCATATTATAGCCACCATATTCACTATCTGTATATGTATACAGATTGACGTCAGAATTCTTTGAATACCAAAGGCCCAATTTAGGAGCACCTTTGAGATATCTGATAATTCTCTTTACAGGAACCAGGTGTGACATTCTGGGGTTGGCTTGATATCTTGCACAAATACATGTAGCAAACATGATATCTTGCCTGCTGGTAGTGAGGTACATAAGAGACCTAATCATAGCTCTGTATAAATGTTCATAAACACACTCCCCCTCAAGATCTGGTCCTAGAGTGTGGTTTCTAGCTATGGGAGTCTTAGCAACCTTGCACTCAGTCATGTGAAATCTGGTAAGTATGTCGTGCACATACTTTGACTGGTTTATGAAGATGTCATTGTTAACCTGCTTCACTTGAATTCCTAGAAAGGAATTAAGCTCCCCCATGACACTCATTTCAAATCTATACTTCATCAGCTTCTCAAAGTCTTTACAGAGCTTCAGATTAGTTGACCCAAAGATAATGTCATCTATATAAACTTGAACCAGCATCAAGTCATTTCCTATTCTTTTAATGAAGAGTGTTCCTTCAATAGTACCTCTCTCGTATCCATGCTAACAGAGATACTGTGATAGTGTCTCATACCACTTTTTTGGAGCCTGATGCAGCCCATAAAGAGATTTGTCAAGCTTGCAGACTTAATCAAGATGATCTGGGTTTGCAAAGTCAGGTGGTTGGTTGACATACACCTCCTTATCAATCACCTCCTATAAATAGGCACACTTGACATCAAGTTGGTAGACCTTGAAATCCTTGGATGCAGCAAAAGCCAGAAATATCCTAACAGCTTCAAGTCTTGCTACAGGAGCAAAAACATGTGTGTAGTCAATCCTTTCTTCATGTTCTTGATGACAAGTCCTCTATCATTCTTCTTGTTCCTAAATACCCACTTGATAACTATGGTAGTCTTCCCTTAAGGAAGAGGACATAGATTCCAAACCTTCTGTCTCTTGAAGTGAAGCAGCTGCTCCTGCATTACTTCAACCCAACTTCCATCATTCAAAGCCTTTCAATCTTCTTAGTCTCTATCTGAGACAATAAATAAGAGTGAAGACAAACATTTTTGTCATGGGTTTGTCCTCTTGTTCTCACCCCAGTCTCAACATCTCCAATGATGTTTGTAGTGGGATAGGACTTGTGGATTCTCAGTTGAGGAATCACAACAAGTTATTTGGACAGATCTAAATCAGTGAAATTTAGATCTGGTGCTTGAGAATCATCCACCACATCAACACACTTATCAAGTGAGACTTGATCTAATGAGTATGTTACATCATTGATGTTGTCTTCTATGGAGTGGTTATCAGTATCAAGAAATTCTTAATCACTATCACCACCTCCATCTCCTCCTACATTGAAAATTCCATCATCTGAGTTTTGTGCCTCTGTGCTAGAATTTACAGGCATTTTAGTTGTATCAGCTGAAAAATATATCATGGTTGTGCTGACAGGATTTCTAACTACAGGGCTAGTTACCACCGGAGCTGAAGTAGTTTAAACACTTGGTCTTCTCAACTCAAATCTTGGATTAGAATCTCCTGTTGATAAGGTACCTGCAGATCCTGAAACATTCTCACAAGAGTTGTTAAAACAGTTGGTAACTAAATCAAGATCAAACAGCCAATCAGGACCAGAACCTTTCACACTGGGTGTGTGCTCATTGAAGGTCACATTGACTGACTCCTCAACCACTATGTTTCTGAGATTGTATACTATATAAGCCTTAGCTTGGGAAGAGTATCCAATGAAATGTCCATCATCTGATTTCTCATCAAATTTGGCTATTTGATCCTTGGTATTCAAGATGGTACAAGGACATCCAAATGATTTGAGGAAACCAATAAAAGGTCTCATTTTGTGGCAGAGTTCATAAGGAGTCTTACCATGAGTCTTAACTACTAAAACTCTATTTTGCACATACCAGGCAGTGTTAACTGTCTCTGTCCAGAAGGTGATAGGCAGTTTAGAGTCAGACAATATAGTTCTTGCAGCTTCAATAAGTGTCCTGTTTCACCTCTCAGCAACACCATTTTGCTGAGGAGTCCTAGGAGCACTGTATTGTCTTGAAAACCCTTTTCATCATAAAATGTATCAAGGATTTGGTTTTTAAATTCAGATCCTTGATCACATCTTATGATCTTGACCTTGTGATCATCACTTGTCAACTCTTTCTTTGGAGTTCCAGTTATCAAATCATTTTTAATTAATTATTCATGTTCTTAAAGTTTACATGGAACATTCTTTTATACAAAAAGAAAGACTCATCCCAATTGGCCTTAGATAGAAAGCAAGAAACTTCTCTTAAAAGGGATATTTCCTGCAAATTCATCTTATACATGTTCCATTTCCTGGGGGCTCTGAGCAAGATATGCTCTTGAGGAATGACCACCCCTGGCTTAAGAACAATACACTCATGCTAAGTAAAGAGCATGTTGTGTATCTGATCTCAAAATTAGGATACACTCAGAAGATTGTACCCAAGCTCCTTGATAAAGTTTACCTTTTGAATACTAAGCTTACCATTTATGACCCTCCCCCTTCCAGTAATGTAACCACTAGATTCTCCAAAAGCAACTGGCCCTCCATCAATTTTCTTAAAGTTTTGAAGCAAAGAGCCATTGCCTATCATGTGCTTGGAATAGTCACTGTCAATGATCCATACATTCCCTTTGGTCTTTAGCTGTTCTTGTACAAAAAAAAGATGGTTAGTTACATTTGGAAACCCAAGCCTCATTGGTCTTAGGCATGTCAAAGTGAATAGAAGATAATGCAACAGTAATTGATCCTATATGCAAGTTCTGATGATCATTTGTTGTTGTTGATAAAGAACTTTCAGTCACATGGCCTTCCTTCATCTTCCACACCATCTTTGGAAGACTAGACTTGACCTTCAACACTTCGAAAGTTTTGATAACTTCAGAAGTTTTGGAGACTGGACCTTCGAAAGCTTTTGCATCCACTGTAGCAGACTTCAGTACTTCAGAAGCATTCCTTTCTTCTGAGACCAAAATTTATTCCGAAGGTAAGTTTTCACTTATCTTCTTCTTCATTTTGGAGCTTCTAAAAGGAAGAGATTTTCCTTCTAAAGCTATTTTCTTCTTCTTCTTCTCAAAAGTTTTCTTCTTGTTCATATGGATAGTACTTTTGGGATTGTAGATGCAATCTTTGGCAAAGTGAGAATTACTACCACACATGATGCATTCAGTTGGCATACTTCTGAGAATCTTATTTTTGAGTGGGAAGCTGAGCTTGATCACTCTCCACTTCCTTCTTCATCTTCTCAAATGATGTAGTAGGCTTCTTGGGATGAGGCTTGCTCTTGGAATTGGATGTTTCAAGCCGTGTAGTAGTGGTGCATATTTTATCAACCTTCTTCTCTGAATCAGGATGATTTGGACATTAACTAGGACTCCTAGTACTAGAGTTAATGGTTGGGTCCTCAATTTTCACCACTTCAAATCCAGCAAAGATGAAAACCTGCTTTTGCTTGGAGTTAAAAGTGGCCTTGATCTCTTGAGCTTTCTTGGACTTTCTCTTAGCTGCCCTGATCAAGTTCTTCCTTGCAGACTTGGTCATCCTTGATTCTTTCTTCTCTCCAGGAGAATAATGTCCCTTCTTAGGATAACCCTTATCACTCGCCTCAGGTTCATCCTTCACTATCTCCTTTTCATCTTCATCTTCTTCTTGAATGGGATCTATGGAAGGAAGCTCATCTTGACAAGTTCTACACCTTGGAGGTCTTACAGATAGTAATGTGTGTGGAGGAGCTATCTCACTTGAACCTAATCCTTGCCTGTTTTGATAAAAAATCTTTGCATGCATGGATGAAGATATTATGTTCTTGAAGGTTTCCTCTTCAAGAACACATTTTTGTGCCTTAGTTTTGCTGATCACAAGCTCAGCTTGGCATTCAGTTAACTTGGTAACGAGATCCTTAATTTGAGTTTGTAATTTGTGTGCTCATGTTTAAGAGTTGAAATGTGATGATCAAGTATAGGGTGGTATTCACCTTGTTTGTTTCTTTGTTTAGTTATAGTTTATGATAGCTTAGATATTAATGCAATAGGATCTAGTTTACCTTTGTCTTCTTTTGTATTCTGTGGCATGCGAAACTGCATGCGAAACTGCAGTTTCGCCCGATAATTTCTCATGCCATGGTGCATACAGTTTCACAGTATGCGAAACTGTAGGCGAAACTAGGTCCTGTATACATATGTATCTTTGTTTTTCATTATGTAGCTCTGGGAACTTTATTGATATTACAGATTTGAGTTCATTCTTTGTTTGTGTAAACTAGGTCCTATATACATATGTATATTTGTTTTTCATTATGAACTCTGGGAACTTTATTGATATTACAGATATGAGTTCATTCTTTGTTTGTGTATTGCTAGGAGCTTATATTACTTACATTTGAGCATTATTTTTCTTGTCTTCACAAATCATCTTACAAATGGGTCTTATGTTTGATTTGGGTCTATTTTCTCTCATTACTTGGTCCACAAGTTATTAGACTTAGTGATATCTTGTGGATTTCAGTGTTAAATCTTCATCAAAAGCACGTTCTAACGATCATCTAGACCAACAGTGTTGTTTCGCCATGCCAAACTATAGTTTCGGCCGTTGCAAAACTGTGGTGTATAAATACCAGTTTTGTCATTTGTTTCGTTAGTTGCGAAATACCTATTTTCATTTGAAAAACGAACTGCCCCTTTTAGCCAAGGATTCAAAATCAATTTTAGAAGCGTTATCGTGCAAAACTAACCGGTAAACCTCGTTTCTGAACATTTTTCGATCCACGGAACATATTTAGTTTTGATTTTTGGTGTAAAATTGATTCTAAACTAAGGTGTCATGGTGCGAAATTGAACGAAAGTTCACTGATCTATGTGAAACTATCTAGTCATGCTGCCCGTGTGCACTGAATAGTTTCATCCAGATGTTGTGAATCTATAGTTTCAGAGTCCGTGCGAAACTATATTTTCCAATGCGAAACTACTGTTTCTAAATGCGAAACTATAGTTTCTCATTCCAAGTGAATCTATTGAGTCTTAGCTGCGAAACTATAGTTTCTCATGTGTACTTTCTTCAGTTTCGTCAGTTCTTGCGAATCTATATTTCTTTTAGCGAAAGTGTAGTTTCGTCGTGCGAAATTATGTGCTAAACTAATTAAAAAATTATATTATTAATTAATTAATTAATTTATAATAATAATAAATAGTAAATAGATAATAACAATTAAAATTATAAAATTTTAAATGTTTTGTAATCTCTTGTGATCTAACGAATTCTGGGTTTCACCTGCAGCCACTATGGGGAGTTTGAAGTTTGATCCCAGATCAAACGTGGTGGCATACCTAAACAATAGAGATCCAAAGTCTGCCGGCTATAGAGATGCCATTGATTGGCTGAAGAGATCTCCCATCTACTATGACATTTATCACTCTCTCATTATAGATGAGAAACAGATCAGAGAGTTCTGGAGAACGGCTGAGTATGATGCCAAGAAGAGAATTATTAAAGCGTCGATTTAGGGAGAGCTATTTGAGATCTCGGCCGAGACAGTGGCTAAGGCCCTGCATCTGGAGGATGACATGGGGGAGAGCGTAGAGATGACTGATTCAGAGGTGATTAGAGCATTTAAGGATATTGGTTATAAGGGAACCGACTTCGAGAAGCGGAAGGAGATCAAGAAGTCATTTCTCTCGAAGGAGTGGAGGTTTATAGCTCACATCTTCATTAGCTGTTTGGATCATAGGAAGGGAGGATCAGATGGGCTAAATCTGAGATGGTCCACAACTATGATTATGATCTGTAAAGGTGAAAATGCAAACAAATCCCAGATCATTCATGACTACCTGTTAAAGAACATCATGGTTTTGAAGAAGGATAAGTGGCTGCTCTATCCAAGATTCCGAGGAACCCGAGGATCTTTGCAGACTGTGCTGCCTCTAGGCATGATTTCTCAGGGAAGATCACATATCTGCCGGAGGGCATGTACACAGCAGAGAGGTGGAACTATATCAAGACTCTAATCCCTCTGGAGGAAAGGAGAGCAGCTGAATCAGGGGGAAACGTGGAAGAGATCAGGAAGAGAAAGAAGTATAAAAAGGAGTCTGATATGACCTTTAAAAAACAATTGGATTAGATTGAGGAGGAACTGAGAAAGAAGAGGAAGAAGAAGAGTGTTGAGAAAACAATTAGAGTTGATTCCCCGATATGGGAAAAGAGGAGTAAGAGCAAACAACCGATCATCCCTGAGACCATGCCTACAGGAGAAGGGGAGAGGCCAAGGAGAAATATAAGATCAGAGTTTGATGAGGATGTGATCAGAAATGTTAACCCATCCTTATCAAATGAGCTAAGTATGATTAAGACCAAACTGATCAATTCAGAGGAGAGGGAGAAGCTGAGAGACTTAGAGATTGAGGAGATGAAGAAGATGATACTGAGCCAACATGATCTAATCAGAAAGTTATTAGAGAAGGTGAGTGATTTGAGAAGAGCTGCAGGTGCTGATGACGTACTGAGTGCCAAGCAAATCAAGGACTTCACTAATGCATCAAAGTTCCCTTTTATTCATAAAACATCTGGTGTTAGTGCTAGTGGTGCTGGAACCGCTAGAGCTGGTGGAAATGGTGCGGGAGGTAATGAAGCTGGTGGTAGTGTTGCAAGAGTGGGTGGTGAAAGAGTTGGTGCTGGAGAAGATGCTGAACAGGTATTTGAAGCTGGATTCTTTAATTTGGGATTTGATATAGATACTGATCTTACAGGAGATAAGGTGATAAGGAGTGAGGTTCAAGTAAGATAGAAAAGGCAAACTGAGTTAAATTTAGTTGATGAGGAAGAAGACATGGAGGAAGAGTTGGTGGACTATGATTCTGAGCCTGAGTTTTACATAGTTGATGAGAGGCCAATGACTTATGTGGCTCAGAGGAGTTCAATCAAAGGGATGTGGTTGAGTTGAACAAGGAGGATTGGTTCATTAAGAAGGTCGAACCAGAGAAGCTAACCCCTCTGTTTCAGAGCATTGAAGAACCAGGAAGGAAGGAGTCAGATAAGAAGATTGTGAGTTGGAAGTACAACTCAAAGCAAAAGATGTTTATGATTAAAAGATGTGGAGGAGGAATATCTTATTTGCATAAAAGGAAGGCGTTTAAGACCCTTCTTAAGTGGGATTTGAGGAGGTTGGCAGAGATTCCCCTCCAAGATTTAGCATTGAGTGAACATGCTAGTTTGTTGGAGAATGAGATCCATCAGGGCATAAAGGAGAAATGGTTCTATGACAACCAAACTGGAGAAGCAGTAGTGCGAGTAAAGAACATAGATGAGATAAGGCTGTTCGATCCGATAGAGGTATTCTTATTCAGTGACGAGGATCTGAAAGTTTTATGCGAAAACCAGATCGAATTTGGAGCCGGAGAAGAGACAAAGACCGAGGCCAGCTTGTTTGAGAGGGTTGCAAACAAAGCTCGGGGTGTGAGATCGGAGATTAAGCAGCACGCAAAGAGCATGCAGGAACTTAAATATCTGGAGGCGGAAGTTGGAGATCTAACTCGATGGATGGCGCGAGCGAAGGCCGGAGCTGAACCCGAAGACCCGACATGTGAATACCCCCTAGGGGGAGTATTGATGATCAGGTATAGGGTGGTATTCATCTTTCCGTTTGTTTCTTTGTTTAGTTATAGTTTATGATAGCTTAGATATTAATATGATAGGATCTAGTTTACCTTTGTCTTCTTTTATATTCTGTGGCATGTGAAACTGCATGCGAAACTACAGTTTCGCCCGGTAGTTTCTCATGCCATGGTGCATATGCGAAACTGTATGCGAAACTAGGTCTTGTATATATATGTATCTTTGTTCTTTATTATGTAACTCTTGGATGACTTTGAAGCTTTTAGATACATGAAGTAGAGAGGAGACGATCAAAGAAGGATCTAGACTGGGTGACCAGGAAAGGAAAGATTGTGCTGAAGTTAAAGCCTGCTAAGACCGTTAACCGTGTGAGGATACCTGATCAACAACCGTCAAGATTGCAAAAATTCGAGAAATGGTTCTATGACAACTAAACTGGAGAAGCAATAGTGCGGGTAAAGAACATAGATGAGATAAGGCTGTTCAATCCGATGGTGGTATTCTTATTCAGTGACGAGGATCTAAAAGTTTTAGGCGAAAACCAGATCAAATTCGGAGCTGGAGAAGACACAAAGACCGAGGCCAGCTTGTTTGAGAAGATTGCAAACAAAGCTCGGGGTGTGGGATCGGAGATTAAGCAGCTCGCAAAGAGCATGCAAGAACATGAATATCTGGAGGCGGAAGTTGGAGATCTAACTCGATTGATGGTGCGAGCGAAGGCCGGAGCTGAACCCGAAGACCCGGCAGGTGAATACCCCCCTAGGGGGAGTATTGATGATCAAGTATACGATCGTATTCATCTTGTCATTTGTTTCTTTATTTAGTTAAAGTTTATGATAGCTTAGATATTAATGTGATAGGATCTAGTTTACCTTTGTCTTCTTTAATATTCTGTGGCATGTGAAACTGCATGCGAAACTACATGTGAAACTGCAGTTTCGCCCGGTAGTTTCTCATGCCATGGTGCATACAGTTTCACATACTGCGAAACTGTATGCAAAACTAGGTCCTGTATATATATGTATCTTTGTTCTTCGTTATGTAACTCTTGGAACTTTATTGATATTACAGATTTGAGTTCATTCTTTGTTTGTGTATTGCTAGAAGCTTATATTACTTACATTTGAGCATTATTTTTCTTGTTCTTCACAAATCATCTTACAAATGGGTCTTATGTTTGATTTGGGTCTATATTCTCTCATTACTTGGTCCACAAGTTATTATACTTAGTGATATCTTATGGATTTCAGTGTTATATCTTCATCAAAAGCACGTTCTAACGATCATCTGGACCAACAAAATGGTTTTCTCTAGATCTTCTATTTTAAGTTTGTAATCATTTTTAGCTTTTTTAAAATCAGCCTTTAAATTATTTAAGGACTCAAGGTCAGATCTCACTCCTAAGTTATAGGACCTATACATTTTAACTTTAGCAATGCATTCAGAAGTACAAAGATGTTCCAATACCTTAGCTTCTTCATGATCAGCCATTAGTACTTGGTTTGAAGAAGCATCTTCTACTTAAAAGTTCCAGTCAAATCCTTTTTCTTCAACAGCAGCAGCAGCATGTTGTTTGGGTTGGCTTGGCTTCTCAGTTCTTGGAGCTGCATTAGTATAGTTTGGTCTAGTTTGTGCTTGACCACCATTTGACCTTGGCGCCTTGCACTCTCTAGTAAAGTGGCCTATTTGGTTACAGTTGTAACACTTCACTTTGCTTTTGTCCATTCCAAACTTTCCACTGGCCACATTGCTGGGGAATTTTCTTACTGTCTTGTTGTAGAACTTCTTGGCTCTATGAGTGAGAAGAACCATCTGTTGAACTATCTCCATGTACTCCAGATCATCTGGATGGATACAATCCAAGTCTTCAAGAGTAAAAAGAAAGTTGCCATAACTTTCATCAATAGACACAAAGGCTTGTGCAGAGCTTGTCTCTTGGAATGGGCTTCCTTGAATGTAGCTCTCCCTTGGTGTCTCAGGGAAGGTGATGAAAGGACCCTTTTATGAGTTTTTAGGAAGATTATGAGATGATGTTGTGGTTCTATGTTATCCCTTTCAACCACATGAACGGCCGAACTCTGCTGATTGTTGGAAGAGCTGCTTGATGGATATTGCAAGTTCATCTCCATCTAGTACCCACTAAGGATACCATATAGCTCTGTGAGAGTAAGAGTAGAGAGGTTCTCAGTTCTCTTGATGGCCACAGAATAGTGATTCCATTGTTTGGGAAGAGAGAACATGAACTTTCTCACTATGTCCCTTTTCTCAAGTTTTACTCCAACATCCATTGGAGTATCCACAATCTTAACATACCTAAAGTATTGTTGATTTATTGCTTCACCTATTTTATAGGTGAAGTTTTCAAACTGCTGCTTCATGATATCCTTCTTATTTTCCTTGGCTTCCTCAGACCTCTCATACATCAGCTTCAGTGCATCCCAGAGCTGCTTAGCAGTCTTGCACTTCTTAACGCCTTTGTATATGGAGTTAGGAAGAGCATATTGAAGAGTGGTCATGGCCTTCTGATCTACATCTATTCTTTTCCGGTTTTCTTTAGAGTAGTCAGCCATTTCCTTTGGTGTCATCCCACCTCCAGCAGTGGCTATAGAGGTGCATAGGATATGAGGTCTTTCGACAACCGATCTTCACATCCTGTTGTCTTGAGACTTGATGAACCCTTCCATATGTTGGAACCAAGTATCAAAGTCATAAGGAGTGATCAGTGGATACTTTGTCATAGTACCGGTTTCCATATCAGCTTTAAAGAGAGGTGCCATTTGAGTTGATAAGTGTTTTGTGAAACTGAAGTGATCTAAGACGGTGAGATCATATACCCCTAAAAACTTTCTAAATATAACCTATACCATTATAAAACTTTACAAAATCATATGCATCCATACTAAATATAAAATATCATATACACTCTTCTGTACAACTAAAATACAATATTTCAGCATATTAATTTATTTTGTTAAAAACAAATTAGAATATGTCTGTTCATATATATTTTAAAAACCTTAAAATTTTATATTTAGCCATTTTTTCCATAAAAACTTACAAATTTATAAGGTCAGGGTGAACTAAAGTTTATTTTTGCAAATCCATTAATTAAATTTTTATAAACTATACTTTCAAGTAGGTATATGAGATTTTACATCTTAAAATTCTTAATTTATCCAATTAAGTTTTAATTGTAATCTATTGTATCTAATAAAAAATATTTTTTGACACTTATCATTCTCTAAACCCATCTTTTGGTCACTTGCCATTCTTCTAGATATCTTCACATCATTTTTTCCTTTAAAAGAGTATTATAGTAATTTAAACACTCAAACTAATTTTTTTGTTTAAAAATCAATTTTATTAATTGCTACATTTCTCTCTCTTATTTAGATTTTCTAAATCAAACTATCATTTTAAAAATAGATTTTATTAAAAATTAAAAATCATATCTTTTTATTAAAATATAATAATAAAAAATTATATAATATAAAATTTTCTAAAATACTAATCCATTTTGAATCAAATATATTTTAATTCTATCATTTTTTTAAGAAAATTATAAAAAGTGAAATTTTCCAATAGTAGTCTTATTAAAACAACCAGAATACTTACAAACCAGAGTTTTTAATCAACAAGATTTTTATAAAAAATATTTTTATCAAAAATCTTAAAATGAATGTTTAATATTGAAACTATTTAGATAAGAGAGTTAAAAATATAATATAATTGTTTTATTTCTTGAACTATTACATATATATAATTTTAACATATCTTATAGGCAAATTGGATTTTAATAATCCAAACTATTACCTATTGGCCGATAATAATCCATACTATCAATTTGGCCGCTAACACTCCCAACTTTCACTTTTATTACCAACAACAATCCCAATGACGTAATTTTCAAATTTTACGCTCGATTTGGATTCGATTCGGTTCGCAACAATATATGAATGAAATGAAGAAACATACAAGCTAAATTGAGACTAAAATAGATACAAATCGAGCGTAAAATTTTGAAAATTATATCACTGGGACTATTGTTGGTAATAAAACTGAAGTTAAGAGTGTTAGCGGCCAAATTAATAGTATGGATTATTATCTGCCAATAGGTAGTAGTTTAGATTATTAAAATTCAATTTGCCTATCTTATATTAAAATATCATACTGTAACTTTTCGTGGTTATTACTAACTATAATCCGTTTAAAAATGAGTTTCTAGACTATCTATCTATCTGTTTGTCTGTCTGTCTATCTATTTATAAGGGGTATGTTATTGGTACACCCAATTTATTTTCATTATCTTTATCTCTTTCTATACATACTGCAGGACCAGGAAAGGTGGTCAATGTAATAGTTTTACAAGGTGGAGAGATATGAAATACTAGCAGATCAAATAGGGGACTGGCTAATGATGAAAACAATGAACACTCGTAAAAGAACAAGAACAAGAACACTCAAATATGGTTTTCAAGAATGATGTATATTGTTGTCAATTTCTTACAAGTGTTACCAATCATAAAATAAGATACAAGTATTTGAGATATTTTATACTACATCCTACAGCCGGCCATACTTTGAAGGCCAGCTGGAAACACTAATCTAGACAACAAGATCAATGAAGAGTCAAAAGGCAGATTGTCTTTTGACTAGTGACTATGACATGCCATAGCTCACATCCTTATCTATTAAAAAATTGATAAAAGTACATAGTTGGAAAGATACAGACGAAAGACCTTAATCTGCAGTTTACAAAAGCATGGACCTCTCACCAACTCATATAAGTTGGTGCGTCATCAGAAGTGACAGCAGAAAGTGATTCAGCTTTTGTCAAAAGATGATTCAGAGAAAACATGTCTTCTCTGTCTTCGGAAGACTTTGTCCTTGAGGCTTCGGAAGACTTTGTCCTTGAAGCTTCAGAAGACTTTATCTTTGGCTTCAGAAGATACGGTCTTTTGGCTTCGAAAGATTTGATACTTAGCATTATTGTCTAAGTTATATCAAATCTTTCGAAGTAGCTTCCTTGTACTTTAGTTGTGCATGCTGAGAGTCTTGGTTGTTCTTTGGTTGCATCAGAATCTAAGTGTATTCCTTACGCATACATATAGATACATGGAGAGAGATAGAGATAATAGGGTGTCACAATAACATAAATGGGGTTTGTTAATGCAACCCATTTATAATTAATAAAAATTAAGATAAGACGTGACACAATTGTAAGTCTTATCATACTAATTTTTTCTCTCTATTATTAATAATAATATTAAATACTCATAATATTACTCATACCATTTTTGAATTACAAAATGTAGAATTTAATAAATAAAACCTATTTTTAATAAAAACATAGTTTTTAAAAACAAAAGTTTTATAAATTACAAAATTGAATGAGTTTTTTAAAGAAAAATCATTTTTCTTAAATAAAACATTTAAAAACCATAATTGTTTTATAAAACAAAGTTAAAAAAATAAATTTACTTTTATTTACTTAAAATAACTATTTATACATAGTTATAGTTATATTTTATCTTTAAACATAGTTTTATAATTCATAAATTTTTATTACTAATTATTTAATGTTTTATTTATTCAACGCGTATAATACACGGGGTACTAACCTAGTAAATTTTAATAATCAAATAAAATTCTTAGATAAAACATGAGAGTTTAGTTAAAATTAAGTGCTTTTTAGCAAATATATTCATTATGTTTTTTAACTAGGTTATTTATGTGTACTATTATTTTTCAAAATCTAAAAATAGTATATTTTTTATGAAAAACTATAATTGTCATATGAATAAGTTAATATAATAGAAACAATAATAATAATTTTATTAGTAGTAAAAGAATAGAAAACTGAATTTTTATATATTAATTATATTTTGAAAATTTTTTAATAATAAAATAAACGATTATATTTGATATTTTGATGTTAGTATAGGTCTATATGATATTAGCAAGATTCATAACGATATATATATATATATATATATATATATATATATATATATATATATATATATATATATATATATATATATAGCATAATATATATATATAGAGGAGGTTCAAATGAAAACCATTAACTTATGAGAAAAACAAGAAAACTGATTTCAACCAATCATGTAATTTCTAATTGTTTATTTATATTTTTTATTAAAAGGGTATTCAAGTAATTCTACCCCACTATTTTAGGTAATTATATTTATTAAATTTTAAATTCCTTATATAGCTCACCAAATCACTATCATCGATATTTGTGGACCTAATTCAAGAAAAGTTCATCAAATCACCATATTAAACATGCCATCATCTACAAATTGTCAATCTTTTTGCTAGAGATCCCCATATCATCTATACATCATCACTCTTCTTGGGAGGATATCACTACTTAAAAATGTGTTGGACTTCCTTAGGTTTTTCCTATTTTTGAAGATGATGAATGAAGATGAAAATGAAGATGATAAACTAAGATGAAGATGAAGATGATGAACCCAGACAAAGAAAATGATTTGAGATGAAGATGATTATGAACATGATATGAAGATATGATTCGTGATGAAGATGATTACAAACTCGATGAACAATATGAAGACGATGACGAACGTGAATAAATTAGCCAAAAATAGAACATCTTCCTCATCCATCTTTGATTTCACAAAAAAGAGAATGTCTTCCTCTTTCACGTCTTTTCTTTTTCTTTTTTGACAAGCGTATTTCTTTGTAGTAACTTGAGTTACGTATACGTAACACCGTCTCCTAACTTATTTCTGTTCAATATAGCGACACATATATGTAAGTTAAAAATACATAGCTCTTAAATATGATGTCAACTACTGTTAAAAAAATAGAAGATGTAGTATTTCATATATGTTACGAAAAGAAGAAGATAAGATATATTTTTTTGTTATATTACATTTTTTTTTGTTCATCTTCATCTTCACTAGTTACATAAATGTAAGTAGGTTAACATATGGATGCACATCTATTAACTGTAATTGTTTTATAGATTCTAGGGTACTTTTTAGTGTTACGTATATGTAACTTATCAAGCTATAAATAACCCTAATATGTTACATATACGTAACCACATCTACGTATGAGTAAATTCCTAAGTTTAATAAAATGTTTTGCACTTGTTATAACTGTTATAGTTACATATACATATTTAATAATGGTTGTCTATAAATAGCAAGATTCATCAACATGAATTAGTTAGTTAGAAGATTCAAGATTCGATTGATGGTGAAATTGAAGCTTGATTGGGTTATGTATATGTAACATAGTGCTTCATAAGTACGTAACACAGTGTTACATATACATAACACAATGTTACATATTAAAATTTGACCGTTGTTTAACGCAATTACATATGTGTAACTTAAACGGTTCTTATTTGTTTATTATATTAATTCATTTATATTCAGTTCTTCTAATATGCAATAATTAATATGATTTAGTGTTTAAATTTGTTATTAAAATGTTAATAAATAGGAGATAAAGTTATAAAATTTGGTTATAATTTGAGAGAGAGGAAAGAGAGTGAGTGATTTAAGGATTTATTTAATGAAATAAAAGTTTCTATATAGTTTATACATGTGTTTTACCTATTATACCCTTAAGACCTTATAATTAAATCCGTCAAACATCATTAATTTACAATCTTACCTTTGTATGATCTCAACCATTGATTAGATAAATCAATGGTAGATAAATGGTTTTCTTGGTTTTCTTGTAAAAATTGATTTTAATTATCAATCCTCTCCTATATATATATATAATATATATATATATATATATATATATATATATATATATATATATATATATATATTATATATATATATCATATTTGGTTAGGGCTATATGATATTATAGAAGTTTTCTATGGGTACATATAATATTTAGAAAGTTTTATAGGGGTATATATGATATTATAACATTAGTTTGGGAATATTTGATATTTAAAAAGTTTTGTAGGGGTATATATGATATTTAGAAAGTTTTATAGAGGTATATATAATATATTAAATTATATCTGGGTATATATGATATTTTAAAAGTTTGTAAGGGTAAAATGAAATTCTCCCTTATAAAAGAGCTACATTTTTACTAAGGATGCAAGAAAACCGAATATAAATAATAAAACATAAACAAAAAGCTTAAATTAAGAAAGTAAAATTGAACTCCTGTAAAGAATACACTTAGAGGCTGATGCAACCAAGATCAACCAAAGAACTCTTAGCATGCACAAGTGAAGTACAAGGAAGTTACTTTAGAAGATTTGACATAACTCAGTGAATTATGCTAAGTATCAAATCTTTCGAAGCAAAATGACCATATCTTCCGAAGCCAAAGATGAAGTCTTCCGAAGCTTCAAAGACAAAGTCTTCCAAAGCCAAAGACTGATTTCTTCCAAAGACAGAGAAGACATGCTTTCTCTGAATCACCTTTTGACAAAAGCTGAACCACTTTCCATTGCCACTTCTGAAGACTCACCAACTTATATAGTTTGGTGAAAAGTCTATACTTTTGTCAACTATAGATTAAGGTCTTTTGTCTGTAACTTTCTAACTACGTACTTTTATCTTTTTTGTAATATATTAGGATGTGAGTTATGGCATGTCATAGTCACTAGTCAAAAGACAATCGGCCTTTTGACTCTACATTGATCTTGTTATCTAGATTAGTGTTTCCAGCTGACATTCAAAGTATGGCCGACTGTAGGATGTAGTATAAAGTGTCTCATGTACTTGTATAATTATGTATGCTTTGTAACACTTGTAAGAACTTGAGAGCAATATACATCATTCTTGAAAACCATATTTGAGTGTTCTTGTTCTTGCTCTTTTACTATTGTTTATTGTTTAATCACTAACCGGTTTCCTATTTAATCTGCTAAGTGTTCAAACTCTCCCCACCTTGTGAAACTGTTGCATTGACCACCCTTCCCCGGTCCTGCAATTAGTATCAGAGCATTTCAGGATCTTGATTGTAAGATCTCACCATCTTAGATCACCTTAGTTTCACAAAACACTTATCAACTAAAATGGCAGCTCTTTCTAAGGATGATATGGAAACCAGTACTATGACAAAGTCTTCACTGATCACTCCTAATGACTTTGATACTTGGTGCCAATGTATGGATGGGTACATCAAGTCTTAAGACAGCAGGATGTAGAGATCTATTGTTGAAAGACCTCACATCCCAAGCACTTCTTCAGCCACTGCTGGAGGTGGGATGATACCAAAAAAAATGGCTGACTACTCTGAAGAAGACTGGAAGATGATAGATGTAGATCATAAAGCCATGACCACCCTTCAAACTTCTCTTCCTAACTCCATATACAGAGGCTTCAAGAAGTGCAAAACTGCTAAGCAGCTTTGGGATGCATTGAGCTCATGTATGAGGGGTTTGAGGAAGCTAAGGAGAACAAGAAAGACACAATGAAGCAGCAATTTGAAAACTTCACCTACAAGACAGGTGAAAGCATGACTCGACATTACTTTAGGTATGTTGAGATTGTGGATACTCCAATGGATGTTGGAGTAAAACTTGAGAATAGGGACATAGTGAGAAAGTTCATGTTCTCTCTTCCCAGATAATGGACTCACTACTGTATGGTCATCAAAAGAACTGAGAACCTCTCTACTCTTACTCTCACAGAGCTGTATGATATCCTTAGTAGATAATATATGGAGATGAACTTGCAAAATCCATCAAGCAGCTCTTCCAACAATCAGCAGAGTTCGGCCCTTCATGTGGTTGAAAGGGATAGCATAGAACCATAACATTATCTCATAAGCTTCCCTGAAAACTCACAAAAGGGTCCTTTCATCACCTTCCCCGAGACACCAACATCCAAGGAAGCCTATTCCAAGAGACAAGCTCTGCACAAGCCTTTGTGTCTACTGATGAAAGTTGTGTAAACTTTCTTTTTACTCTTAAAGACTTAGATTGTATCCATCCAGATGAACTGGAGTACATGGAGATAGTTCAACAAATGGCCCTTCTCACTCACAGAGCCAAGAAGTTCTACAACAGGACAGTAAGAAAGTTTCCCAGTAATGTGGCCAGTGGAAAGTTTGGAATGGACAAAAGCAAAGTGAAGTGTTACAACTGTAACCAAATGGGCCACTTTGCTAGAGAGTGCAAGGCGCCAAGGTCAAATGGTGGTCAAGCACAAACTAGACCAAACTACACTAATGCAGCTCCAAGAACTGAGAAGCCAAGCCAACCCAAACAACATGCTGTTGTTACTGTTGAAGAAGGAGGATTTGACTGGAGTTTTTAAGTAGAAGATGCTTCTCCAAACCAAGTACTGATGGCTGATCATGAAGAAGCTAAGGTATTGGAACATCTTTGTACTTCTGAATGTATTGCTAAAGTTAACATGTATAGGTCCTATAACTTGGAAGTAAGATCTGACCTTGAGTCCTTGAACATTTTAAAGGCTGATTTTAAAAAAGCTGAAAATGATTACAAACTTAAAATAAAGATCTAGAGAAAACCATTTTGTTGGTCAAATGGTGGCCAAGCACAATCCAAACCAAACTAAACTGATCCAGCTCCAAGAACTAAGGAGCCAAGCCAACCAAAACAACATGTTGTTGTTGTTGTTGAAGAAGGAGGCTTTAACTGGAGCTTTCAGGTAGAGGAAGCTTCTCCAAACCAAGCACTGATGCTTGATCATGAAAAAGCTAAGGTATTGGAACATCTTTGTACTCCTGAATGCAATGCTAAAGTTAACACGTATAGGTCCTACAACTTGGAAGTGAGATCTGATCTTGAGTCCTTGAACATTTTAAAAGCAATTTTAAAAGAGCTGAAAATGATTATAAACTTAAAATAGAATATTTAGAGAAAACCATTTCAACTCTTAAGTATGAGCACACAAATTACAGGACTCAAATTAAAGATCTCATCACCAAGTTAACTGAGTGCCAAGCTGAGCTTGTGATCAGCAAAGCTAAGGCAGAAAAATGTGTTCTTGAAGAGGAAACCTTCAAGAACATAATATCTTCATCCTTGCATCCAAAGAGTTTTTTATCTGAATAGGCAAGGATTGGGTTCAAGTGAGATAGCTCGTCCACACACATTGTTATCTGTAAGACCTCCAAGGTGTGGAACTTGTCAAGATGAGCTACCCTCCAAATCCCATTCAAGAAGAGGAAGAAGATGAAAAGGAGATAGTGAAGGATGAACCTGAGTTATCCTAAGATGGGACACTATTCTCCTAGAGAGAAGAAAGAATCTAGGATGACCAAATCTACAAGGAAGAACTTGATCAGGGCAGCCAAAACAAAGTCCAAGAAAGCCCAAGAGATCAAGGCCACTTTCAACTCCAAGAAAAATAGGTTTTCATCTTTGTTGGATTTGAAGTGGTAAAGACCAAGACTCAACTATGGATTCTTGTACCAGGAGTCCTAGTTTATGTCCAAATCATCCTGATCTAAAGAAAAAGGCTGATAAAATGTGCACCACTGTTGTACAGCTTGAACAATCTAGTTCCAAGAGCAAGCCTCATCCCAAGAAGCCTACTGTATTATTTGATAAGATGAAGAAGGATGTGGAAAGTGATCAAGCTTGGCCTCCCACTCAAAAGAAGATTCTCAGAAGCATGCCAACTGAATGCATCGTGTGTGGTAGTACCTCTCACTTTGCCAAGGATTACATCTACAATCCCAAAAGTACAATCCACATGAATAAGAAGAAAACTTCTAAGAAGAAGAAGAAGAAAATAGCTTTAAAAGGAAAATCTCTTCCTTTCGGAAGCTCCAAGGTAAAGAAGAAGATAAGTGAAAACTTACGTTCGGAAGAAATTTTGGTTTCGAAAGAAAGGAATACTTCCGAACTACTGAAGTCTGCTGCAGTAAATGCAAAAGCTTTCGAATGTCCAGTCACCAAAATTTCCAAAGTCATCAAAACATTCAAAGTGTTGAAGGCCAAGTCTAGTCTTCCAAAGATGGTGTGGAAGACAAAAGAAGGCCATGTGACTGAAAGTTCTTCATCAACAACAACAAATGATCCTCGGAACTTGCATGTAGGATCAATTACTATTGCATTATCTTTTGTTCACTTTGACAAGCCCAAGACCAAAAAGGCTTGGGTTTCCAAATGTAACTAACCATCTCTTTATGTGCAGGAACAACTAAAGACCAAAGGGAATGTATGGATCATCGATAGTGGCTGTTCCAGGCATATGACAGGCAATGGCTTTTTTACTATAAAACTTTAAGAAAATTGATGGAGGGCCAGTTGGGAGGAGAATCTGGTGGTTATATTACAAGGGACAGGGTCACAAATGCTTTGCAAAGGTAAATTTTGTTAAGGAGCTTGGGTATAATCTTCTGAGTGTATCCTAATTTTGTGTTCAGATACACAACATGCTCTTTACTGAGCATGAGTGCATTGTTCTCAAGCCCGGGGTGGTCATTCCTCAAGAGCATATCCTGCTCAAAGCCCCCAGGAAAGGAACATGTACAAGATGGATTTGTAGGAAACAACACCTTTAGGAGAAGTTTCTTGTTTTCTATCTAAAAGAATTAGTGATGAGTCTTTCCTCTGGCATATAAGAATATGCCATGTAAACTTTAAGAACATGAATAAATTAATTAAGAATGATTTGGTAAGTGGAATGCCAAATAAAGAGTTTATAAGTGATGAACATTGTGTTACATGCCTAAAAGTAAAGCAACACAAGGTATCTCACAAGCCAAAGGAAATGAACTCCATCACTACACCCCTACACTTATTACATATGGATCTCTTTGGCCCCACCGGTATAATGAGTTTAGGAAAGACCTCTTATTGATTGGTGATCATAGATGGCTTCACACAATACACTTAGGCTTCTTTCTCAAAACTAAGTATGAGACCCCTGAGATCTTAAAGAGTTTCATTCTGAAAATTGAGAATCAATATAATCACAAGGTCAAGATCATAAGATGTGATCAAGAAATCAATTTGAAAACCAAATCCTTGATACATTTTGGGATGAAAAAGGGTTTTCAAGACAATACAGTGCTCCCAAAACTCCTTAGTAAAACGGTGTTACTAAAAGGAGAAACAGGATACTTATTGAAGCTGCAAGAACTATGTTGTCTGACTCTAAACTACCCATCACCTTCTAGGTAGAGGCAGTCAACACTGCCTGCTATATGGAGAACAAAGTTTTAGTAGTTAAGACTCATAGTAAGACTCCTTATGAATTGTGGCACAAAAGGAGACCTTTATTGATTTCCTTAGATCATTTGGATGTCCTTGCATCATCTTGAATACCAAGGATCAAATAGCCAAATTTGATGAGAAATCAGATTATGAACATTTCATTGGATACTCTTCACAAGCTACGGCTTATAGAGTATACAATCTCAGAACCATAGTAGTTGAGGAGTCAACCAATATGACCTTCAATGAGCACACACCTAGTATGAAAGGTTCTGGTCCGGATTGGCTATTTAATCTCGATTTAGTTACCAACTATTTTAACAAATCTTGTAAAGATGTTTTAGGATCTACAGGTACCTCATCAACAGGAGATTCTGATCCAAGATTTGAGCTGAGAAGACCAAGTGTTCAAACTACTTCGGCTCCAATGGTAACTAACCCTGTAGTTGGAAATCCTGTCAGCACAACCATGACAAATTCTTTAGGTGATATATCTAAAGTGCCTGTAAATTCTATCACAGAGGCACAAAACTTAGATGAAGGAATTTCCAATGTAGGAGGAGATGGAGGTGGTGATAGTGATCAAGAATTCCTTGATGCTGATAACCACTCTATAGAAGACAACATCAATGATGTAACACACTTATTGGATCAAATTAATCTTGATAAGTGTGTTGATGCGGTGGATGACTTTCAAGCATCAGATCTGAATTTCACCAATTTAGATTTGTTCAAACAACTTGCTATGATTCCTCAACCGAGAAACCACAAGTCCCATCCTACTACAAACATCATTGGAGATGTTGAGACTGGGGTGAGAACAAGAGGACAAACCCATGATAAAAATGTTTGTCTTCACTCTTGTTTCTTGTCCCAAATAGAGCCTAAGAAGATTGAAGAGGTTTTGAAGGATGAAAGTTGGGTTGAAGCAATAAAGGAGGAGCTGCTTCAATTCAAGAGACAGAAGGTTTGGAATCTATGTCCTCTTCCTCAAGGAAAGGCTATCATAGGTACCAAGTGGGTATTTAGGAACAAGAAGGATGATAGAGGACTTGCCATCAAGAACAAGGCGAGACTAGTTGTTTAAGGGTACACACAAGAAGAAGGGATTAACTACACAGATGTTTTTGCTCCTATAGCAAGACTTGAAGCTGTTAGGATATTCCTGGCTTTTGCTGTATCCAAGGATTTCAAGGTCTACCAACTTGATGTCAAGTGTGCCTTCTTATATGGGGTGATTGATGAGGAGTGTATGTCAAACAACCACCTAGCTTTGCAGACCCAGATCATCCTGATTATGTTTGTAAGCTTGACAAAGCTCTCTATGGGTTGCATCAAGCTCCAAGGAAGTGGTATGAGACACTATCATAGCATCTCTATCAGCATGGATACAAGAGAGGTACTATTAATGGAACACTTTTCATAAAAGGAACAGGAAATGACTTGATGCTGGTTCAAGTTCATGTAGATGACATTATCTTTGGGTCAACTAATCTGAAGCTCTGTAAAGACTTTGAGAAGCTGATGAAGTATAGATTTGAAATGAGTGTCATGGGGGAGCTTAATTCCTTTCTAGGAATTCAAGTGAAGCAGGTTAACAATGACATCTTCATAAACCAGTCAAAGTATGTGCACGACATACTTACCAGATTTCACATGACTGAGTGCAAGGTTGCTAAGACTCCCATAGCCAGAAACCACACTCTAGGACCAGATCTTGAGGGGGAGTGTGTTTATGAACATTTATACAGAGCTATGATTAGGTCTCTTATGTACCTCACTACCAGCAGGCAAGATATCATGTTTGCTACATGTATTGTGCAAGATATCAAGCCAACCCCAGAATGTCACACCTGGTTCCTGTAAAGAGAATTATCAGATATCTCAAAGGTGCTCCTAAATTGGGCCTTTGGTATTCAAAGAATTCTGACGTCAATCTGTATACATATACAGATAGTGAATATGGTGGCTATAATATGACTGCAAAGTCAACATCTGGGGGTGTCAATTCCTTAGTGGAAGGATAGTCTCATGGCAATGCAAGAAAAAATCCTGTATATCTGCATCAACTGCTGAAGCTAAATACATTATTGTTGCAAGTTGTTATGCTCAAGTGCTTTGGATTCAGAATCAGATGTTAGACTATGGATTTAACTTCAAGGAGACTCTCATCCACATAGACAACAACAGTGTTATCTCTATTACAGAGAATCCTGTACAACACTCAAAGACAAAGCACATCAATATAGGTATCATTTGATTAGAGATAATTTTAAAAACGGATTGATAAAACTAGTCAAAGTTAACTCAAATGAACAATATGCTAATCTGTTCATAAAAGCTTTTGATGAACAGAGATTTAAGTATCTTGTATCAGCTATTGGGATGATTAACTTTGAGTATATTTTTCTTAATTAAACTCAAGAATATTTTTTAATAATATGTGTGTCTTAAGTTATCTACATCATCATCATATAAGCCTAGTTTATTTTGGAAGAAACTTTTCAAAATGATATCCAATGTAGGAGGAGATGGAGGTGGTGATAGTGATCAAGAATTCCTTGATGCTGATAACCACTCCATAGAAGACAACATCAATGATGTAACACACTTATTGGATCAAATTAATCTTGATAAGTGTGTTGATGCGGTGGATGACTTTCAAGCATCAGATCTGAATTTCACCAATTTAGATTTGTCCAAACAACTTGCTATGATTCCTCAACCGAGAAACCACAAGTCCCATCCTACTACAAACATCATTGGAGATGTTGAGACTGGGGTGAGAACAAGAGGACAAACCCATGATAAAAATGTTTGTCTTCACTCTTGTTTCTTGTCCCAAATAGAGCCTAAGAAGATTGAAGAGGTTTTGAAGGATGAAAGTTGGGTTGAAGCAATGAGGAGGAGCTGCTTCAATTCAAGAGACAGAAGGTTTGGAATCTATGTCCTCTTCCTCAAGGAAAGGCTATCATAGGTACCAAGTGGGTATTTAGGAACAAGAAGGATGATAGAGGACTTGCCATCAAGAACAAGGCGAGACTAGTTGTTTAAGGGTACACACAAGAAGAAGGGATTGACTACACAGATGTTTTTGCTCCTATAGCAAGACTTGAAGCTGTTTGGATATTCCTGGATTTTGCTGTATCCAAGGATTTCAAGGTCTACCAACTTGATGTCAAGTGTGCCTTCTTATATGGGGTGATTGATGAGGAGTGTATGTCAAACAACCACCTAGCTTTGCAGACCCAGATCATCCTGATTATGTTTGTAAGCTTGACAAAGCTCTCTATGGGTTGCATCAAGCTCCAAGGAAGTGGTATGAGACACTATCATAGCATCTCTATCAACATGGATACAAGAGAGGTACTATTAATGGAACACTTTTCATAAAAGGAACAGGAAATGACTTGATGCTGGTTCAAGTTCATGTAGATGACATTATCTTTGGGTTAACTAATCTGAAGCTCTGTAAAGACTTTGAGAAGCTGATGAAGTATAGATTTGAAATGAGTGTCATGGGGGAGCTTAATTCCTTTCTAGGAATTCAAGTGAAGCAGGTTAACAATGACATCTTCATAAACCAGTCAAAGTATGTGCACGACATACTTACCAGATTTCACATGACTGAGTGCAAGGTTGCTAAGACTCCCATAGCCAGAAACCACACTCTAGGACCAGATCTTGAGGGGGAGTGTGTTTATGAACATTTATACAGAGCTATGATTAGGTCTCTTATGTACCTCACAACCAGCAGGCCTGATATCATGTTTGCTACATGTTTTTATGCAAGATATCAAGCCAACCCTAAGATGTCACACCTGGTTGCTGTCAAGAGAATTCTCAAATATCTCAAAGGTGCTTCTAAACTGGGCCTTTGGTATCCAAAGAATTCTGACTTCAATCTGTATGCCTATACAGATAGTGACTATAATGGCTGCAATATGACTGCAAAGTCTACATCTGGGGAATGTTAATTTCTTGGTAGAAGGATAGTCTCATGGCAATGCAAGAAACAATCCTGTGTATCTGCATCAACTGCTGAAGCTGAATACATTACTGTTGCAAGCTACTGTGCTCAAGTGCTTTGGATTCAGAATCAGATGCTAGACTATAGATTCAACTTCAAGGAGACTCCCATCCACATAGACAACAATAGTGATATCTCTATCACAGAGAATCATGTACAGTACTCAAAGACAAAGCACATCAACATCAGGTATCATTTGATTAGAGATAATTTTATAAAAAGGATTGATAATACTAGTCAAAGTTAACACAAATGAACAATATGCTAGTTTGTTCACAAAAGATTTTGATGAGCAGAGATTTAAGTATGATGTATCAGCTATTGGGATGATTAACTTTAAGTAGAATTTTCTTAAAACTAAACTCAATATGTGTGTCTTAAGTTGTCTATATCATCATCATATAAGCCCTGTTTTATTTGGAAGAAACTTTTCAAAATGATATCCCTTAGGATTTTAAGAATTTTGGATATATTTTCCTTCGGAAGACATCAAATTGTCTTCGGAAGAAAACTATGTCTTTAAAACAAATAACTACTTCTGATAAATTAACCTTCGGAAGAAATTTGAATATATCTTCCGAAGCTTATATTTGTCACCAACTACTTATATGTATTGAAGGACTATTTTCTTTCGAAAGCAATTAAGTTTTGAAAGCTTTATTCTTTCATTGAATAAGACATCTGATATTTGATATCTTCCGAAGAAAAATCTATCTAGGAAGTAAAAAGTACTCTAAGTAATTTTTCTTCCGAAGCCAAATTGGCTTCGGAAGTTTTCTCAAAACTTCCGAAGACAAATTACATTCGGAAGATTTTTACTTACAAGAAAACTACCTTTTGAGCAATTTTTCAGAGGTGGGACCGACAGTCAGATTTCAAAATTTATTCATTTATATTAACTTTGTCTCAAATCCATATCATATATATATATATATATATATATATATATATATATATATATATATATATATATATATATTTGTACAACGGTTCCCCCTCTTTCACCTTCTCCTTCATCTGCAAGATTTAAACCCTAAATTCACCCACAAACCGACATTTTCCTTACCTTTGTTCACCCTAAAGCTACTCAAAATAGCCAACCCTGATCCCTGAAACCAACCAGATTTCTCCATGCGCTTACATAGGCAACATAATCAAGTGCTCTGTTATCGTCTAAGAAAGATCCCGGTTTCTCAAAAGTTTGTCGTTTCTTGTCTCTAATGAACTACCTCATCGCCATCACAATCGACCATCCACTATATAAAGATCAACTTTTGGAGTTCTGGAAGACCTGCCAAGAGGTCATCTTGGACGGTGGAAAGGCACTATCTGCCACATTGCAGGGGAGGATAGTATTCATCATTCCAGCCACCATCAACTCTCATCTAAGGCTGGATGATGAAGAGGGTGACTTGTCCTTCCCTAAGTCCATTATTAACAACTCATTCTGGAAGATGGGCTATGACGGGAACCACTATGTAAAACCTTCAGGAAAGGTAAGGTCTCATCCAAGTGGAAGTACCTCCTCCATATGGTCATCCACTCCCTATCGAACAACATGGAGGTTGGGACCAAATTCCCGATGACCTTTCCTATATAGTCCATGGAATGGTTCAAGGGGTCAAGTTCAAGTATTCTCAATTTGTATATACAAATTTGCTTGCAAACTTGGACTCCTTTGAATATTATATGTTCCCTAAATATGTTCAATACATTCTTAACCGTGAATTGGGCTCACAATTAAGGGGAATAGGTAATATTATTAAATTGGGATGGATGAAGCCCGACATCTTCAAGAAAATGAGAAAGCCTACTGTTGGCCCCCCAGTGGTAGAAACAGCCCTGGTCCCAAAAATGTTAGAGCTCATCGCTCAAGGTGACAACTTGGCAGCACCAGCCAATGTTGAACCCAAACCTTCTACATCTGCAACCCTTACATAGCCACAAATTACCATCACCTACCAAAGAAAGTCTAAATGAACCCCTGCTCAGTCTACTGAGGTTAAGCAGGCCCCCAAATCACAAACCATACAGGAAGAAGTGGACACTAGAGCTCCCACCTCTTCTTAGGAGCAAACTACTTCCATTATCTCTGTGATCAGAGCTGAGGTTACTCATTCTCAGCCTGATGAGCTCACAACCCTAGCCTTAAGCCTTCACTCAGAGTCTCAAAACTCTAATGATCAACCTTTAGAGAAAGTTACCATCCTAGCCCTTGACCTCAATCAACCAATACCCAACCTTGAAGTCTATGATGATGAAGATATAGGATTCAGTGAGTACCATGAGTCTCTTTTTTCCACCCCTGCTCAAGGAGAGATGAGTGCTCCTGCATCACCTATATCTAGCCCATCCACCCACAACTGAGGTGGACCTCCCTGAACCTGTTCAGGAGGCTTATATGGAAGTGGCTCTCACTTTTACAAGTGATTATATCATTCAGACCTCAACCCTGGCAACCTAGCCCATTGACACTTCTTTTGAAGCTGTTAGTGTGCAGAGGAAACCCAGCAGCCAGGAAACTGAAGCTGGTGATGAGGAAGAAGACCTTGGTCCTATTTCCTCATCCCCCTATGATTCTTCTGATGAAAATGATGGGAGTCTGCAACTAAAGGTTCACAAACTATCCAAACTATGCACCTATTTAGTTTCAAAGGTTAGTCACCTAAAATCTCAGGTGACTACCTTACAAAGAAGGGTCAATGATCAGTAACTTGAGATCACCGATCTCAAGGGCAAGTTAGCTGAGAGACTTATCCAGAGGACTCAACCAGGTCCATAAGAACCTATGGATGTGGTGGACCTAACTCCTAGCTCCCTTATGCAAGAGGGTGATACTACCAAAAGGAGGAGAAAGTCTTACTTACAATCACAGAACCTGGGAGTTCCTCTCAGAGTATGACATGGAGGACTCACCATCCCCACTTACAATTGTCCACACTCAACAACCACCTCAAGTCCATATTGATATGGACTCACTCATTTAAAACCTATTTGAGGAGGGTATACCAAGGGCTATGCCTACTCCATCTCACCCTACTGAAAATCCAATAATAGGATGGAGGTATGAGAGAACCTATCAAAGGAGAGCCCTGGTAATCTCTAGGTCTCGGGGTCAACAAGAAATCTTCAACTTCTATAACTTGAGATACTATAAGAGCACCTATCTAGTTAACCTCTCACTTGCCAATCCAATTCAAAACAGGCAAGCTGTAAGGTTAGCTGATAGGATTCAACAAAGGGTGCTTGAAGAGTTCAAGCTGAGAACCAGACTATATAGAAAGAGGCTAGCAGGCAAAACTATTGGTCAACTTCATGCTGAGGTGGACCCTAAGATTAGCTTTGAAGGGGAAACCTTAGTTGAAGGCCTAGTAGTTAAGCCTGTGAACCTTGAGACAGGAGCTGCTTCAGCACCCTCAGCAGCCATTACCCTCAGTGAGGCACCAGCTAGTAAAGGTGTCTCACAGCCTTTCTCTCGCCAGAGCTCAAAAGTAGCACCAAGAAATGAAGGCCAAAACTCTCTCCACCCTGAGTCACACAGGCACAAAAGGAAAAGGAAGATGACCCCTAAGGAGGTTGAGGAGGAGTAGAGAGAGGAAGAGGAAGGCAAGGGGAGAGAGTTCAAGCAGGACCCCTGGCTTTATGGAAGCTACAATCAGGGCTTCCCCCAGGCCAAGTACTTAAGATGATGAGTTAAGGGCAGTCAGATTGAATTATTTAGGGTCCAGGAACTACAAAATTGATGAACTTATCTCTCTCCCCTTGGAGGAATTAAATGAACTAGTTGACATGGAAGTGTCTAAGGAGAGGAAGGAAGCTGAGACAGTAGAACTGCTTCTCAAGATCAAAGAAGAAAGAAGAAGAAAAGGAATCTACAAAGCTCCTACCCTCTCCCCAGTTCTGGAAAGTCCTGAGACAGAGACTGTGGCTCCTGAGAAACAAACTCTGGTAGGTAGTGAACAAGATAGACAAAACATGATCACCTACCTAAGTGCCACAGGTCTCTATTAGACAGCAGACCTTCTTCCCTTGCCATATGACAATATTGAGTTCGAATATCTCAAGCAGCTTGAGCAACAAATGCAAAAAGAACAAAAAGCTACAAAGAAAAAGATGAGGGAAGAGGCTGCAAGGTCAAGAGCCATCATCAAAGCAAACTTGAAGAAATCTATTGATAGATAGAAGATGGTGAGCTTCTTGAAGCTATATGGATTCTTCGGAAAGAGACTTGGTCCAATGTCTCTATCCATCATGGATGAGCACATTAGAGTGATTAAGCAGAAGATAAAAAAAGGTGAGCTGATTGACTTGCATTCTCCATCAAGTCAGGCTGCACTTGAAGCTGAGGTCAATGTTGAACCCCAGGAGACAACACAACATGGACCTAGTGCTGTGTCATAGCAAGCTTTATCTTCTGATTCATAGCAGGGTCCAAATCCTTCTCCTTCTGAACTTGTGAAGGACAGGGACCCAACTGAGGAAGACAAACAAGAACAACCTGGTACTGCAGGCCAGTCTCCTCAGTTAAAGTTTAGAAAGAGGAAAAGGATGGCCATAAGAAGGGATAAGAAGAAGAAGAAGAAGTCCAATTCATCCACCTCTACACCTCAGGATGGGTCAGAACATCTTAACGGTGATCAAGAAGATGCTGCTAATCCAATTCCTATTCAAGTTGAACCTCTTGCTGCTGAGAGACCCATCGTGTCTTGGATTTTTGCCACCAATCTAGACAGATGGTATGTCATTAGAGATCAAGGGGGGTCAAGATTTGTACTTCTGGCAAAATATAATTGACCTCCCTCTGCATGATCTCTATGACATGAGGAAATACTTAAAGAGTCTAAGGAATCCTGACCAACTGATGATATAGGGAATGGTCTTGATTCTAATGAGGACTGTAAATAAATGAAGATCAAGAATCAAAGGTCTCTTCAGTTTTGGTAGCATCAACCTAGGGGGAGTTTGTAAGGAATACACTTAGAGACTGATGTAACCAAAGAACAACCAAGAGCTCTCAGCATGCACAACTAAAGTACAAGGAAGTTACTTCGAAAGATTTAATATAACTCAAAGAATTATGCTAAGTATCAAATCTTCCAAAGCCAAAAGACCATATCTTCCAAAGCCAAAGATGAAGTCTTCCGAAGCTTCAAGGACAAAGTCTTCCGAAGCCAAAGACTGATTTCTTTCGAAGACAGAGAAGACATGCTTTCTCTAAATCACCTTTTGACAAAAGCTGAACCATTTTCTACTGTCACTTCTGATGACTCACCAACTTATATGAGTTGGTGAAAAGTCCATGCTTTTATAAACTATAGATTAGGGTCTTTTTTTGTAGCTTTCTAAATATGTACTTTTATCCTTTTTGGAATAGATAAAGATGTGAACTATGACATGTTATAGTCATTAGTCAAAAGACAATCTGTCTTTTGACTATACATTGATTTTGTAGTCTAGATTAGTGTTTCTAGCTGGCCTTCAAAGTATGGCCGGCTGTAGGATGTAGTATAAAGTGTCTCAAGTACTTGTATCTTATTTTATGCTTGGTAACACTTGTAAGAACTTAAGAGCAATATTCATCATTCTTGGAAACCATATTTGAGTGTTCTTGTTCTTGCTCTTTTACTAGTGTTCATTATTTCATCACTAACCGATTCCCTATTTAATCATCTAAGTGTTCAAACTCTCTCTATCTTGTGAAACTGTTACATTGACCACCCTACCCTAGTCCTACAACTCTTGTTAAAAAAAACATACCAAAACCCAATTTAAACTATATCTAATACTTCACTTACGAGACTATCCAACCGAAGGTGACTATGATGAATTAACCGCACATTGGCATGATTGGATTTTCAATGATAGATTAGAAACGTTTGATCATTAATTCGGGTGAAACCAGGGTGAAAGAAGCTCTTAAAATCACCCTAGATTCATCCAAAATCACTTAAAAACTTTTGCCTCATAAATCTAAAGGTTGTGTTAAATAGGGAAAAAAATCCCACAATCCATGATCGGTTTAGGACCAGCGTATTGTATTCCCCCACCGACATATATTATGTTGCTACCAGGTTATACACTGCTAAGGTATGTTATATCTACCAAATACACTCCTATATAAGTTGGGCATAGTATTATACGCCCCTACTTGTGTATCATACGCTGGACACCTTACGATCATCTTGCAAGGTTGAAATATTGTTTAAATTGACAATATGTCATATACATACATGATCAAGAAGATAAGTGTGCTCCCACTAGAATTCTTATTTATCTTCATTTTTGGCATATCAAACTATTTTATTGTTTCGTTAAAATGAAGATCTTAGCTTTAAGATGTCTGCTTCAATCCATAAAAGGTCCTTATACCTATTGGGATTTTAGATCGACAAATACCTTCTGACTAATTGATACAAACATTTTGAGAAAGATATACATTTGATAAGGTCATTTTGAAATCTATTTACCATATCTTATAGTCACAATACGTGGTAATAGCAATCAATTTAAGCATAACTATCAAAGAGGAGGTTTCTTATAATCAATTGTCTAGTCTACGTAGACTTCCTTTGCTATAAGCCTAGCTTTACCCGTATGCATACCATCCATTTGTCTTTATTTTCTTGAAAACCTACTCGCTCCCTACAACCCTATTGTTAGGAGATGCATGAGTCATGGATCTACTAAGTCCTGGGTTCGTTCGTTATGAATGGATTGCATTTTGGCATCTATGTGTAATACACTAAATCTTAGAACATTATAGTTAAACCTTGAGGAAATTAGCCCCAACTTTTCCAAAAAAATATTTCACAGTAAAAGTGTGTTGCCTTGAAACATTAGTTACATTTCAAAATAGTTTAGCATGTATAACATGGGTTTTAAGAAAATTTGGCTAGACTCATCCGTAAATAGAACATTCCTTAAGAACAACAAAACTTGTGTGACAATGTAAGACACTTGCTAAAAACACAATACTTAATAGCACATTTAACCATTGACCAATTTACTGAAATAACTTTGGAGTTGTACTCCATAATAGAAACACATGGGCTAATATGACCCAATGAGAAAAACAACCTATATGGTATAAACATATCTAGAACATATGGGTCAACATCACCCATTTGGAAAAACTACACTTTTAATGAGTGATAACATCACCAAACTTATCTTTTTGTTGACCCATTCCCAAGACTTCAACACATCAGTCTTTGACAACACGAATCTACCACATGACAATTCAAAAACATTAGTACTCATGGTTAAATAAACATAGATTTATGTGGTAACCATTTAATTAACTAAATACAGTAATAAAAACGAATATTTGGAATCGAATCTCTAGGAGTCTTTTCTTCACACGTTTGCACCATATCCATAGTCGTTTTGTATGTTCTCTTGACACTACCACGTCGATCTATAGTCCCATCTACTTTATGTAGCTACACATTAACAACACTAAGAGTGATTAACATATATAAGCTAAGTGAGGACACAATTTTATGGGCAGTCACCTTCATGAACTAGACCACATCTTTAGCATAACGATGATACAAGTGTGCACCCAAATAGCACCACGAACTCATGAAAAATTGTCATACTTGATACAGTTCTTATATTTCATAATACAAACCTGCATTACAACAATAAATACAATCCTACAACATCAATGATTCTATAGCTTTTATATTGACCAATGCAATCATGGTATTCAAATATAAGGGTTACTTGACTACACTACAAGTCTTCAACTCTAATATTTTAAACACTATGTAATCCTCAAATAGCATGTGAAATGTATGCTAGCTCTAATAGAATCCCTCTAGTGATTACATATATCATTGAAACTTCCCATTTTGTTTTACTTGCTTATTCATCCAAAAGTACCATAATATATAATAGTTATTCACTAACATACATGGAAAAACAAATGTATTTAATCTTATTATAATTAGATTTCTTTTAAATCAAAGTTATGTACATAAAATGAATAATTAAAATGAAAACTATTTGAAGTAAAATATCAGAAGTGATATTATGCTATTATGGAGACCTGTTTCCTTATCCTAGCTTCCATCTGCCTAGCTGCAGCCATTACTGGATATTTCATCTTCCGTTGGTGCAACCATAACAACTTTCCTCCCGGGCCATCCTTTCCTCCCACCTCCTACTCCTCACTCGTTCCCCCCCCCCCCCGGAGCTCTAATCCACCATCAAACACCTTAAGTACGTCCCGATATGGACCCCTCATTACACTTTTCGTACGTCACCACTCATCCTTTCCTTTTCATCGGCACCCATTCTCTTTCCCACCACCTTCTCATCCACCAAGGAGCCTCGCTCGCCGACCGCCTCAATGCCTTGCGCTTAGGCGGCATCTCTTCGGCCTCATACGGACCTACCTGGCGGATGTTACGTAACAACCTCGCCTCCTATTTCTTGCACCCTTCCAACGTCAAGTCCTACTCGTGGGCTCGTGAATGGGTCCTTGGGATCTTGATTGATCAGCTGCAGGAGGTTGTGGGTACATTTGCTGTGGTTGATTATATTCATTTAGCCATGTTACGCTTGTCCCTAGTGATGTGCTTTGGGGAGAAGATTAAAGATACATGCGTTAATGACATCGACAGGGTACAATGTGGTTTGCTCTCATTGGTTGGATCCGTGAGTTTTAACGTGTTCCTTATTGATATATAAACTAAATATTAGTTTGGGTCTATTATGCATATATTAGAAAGTCTATGTTTGTGTCTAGTATGTAATTACGTAAATATATAAGGGTCAAGTATTATGTTAATAGGAAACCTAGTGGTTGGTTCTAGGGTTATATATACCCCTCATATGTATGTGTTGATGGAAGGATGAACAATTTGATTGTATGGAAGTAAGTTTATCCATAGAAATCCAAGTTCTATCAATCATTCTATCTTGTTCATCCAAATCATATCTCTGATTTACCAATAATCTGGTATCAGAGCATCAAGTTAATCTATCCAAGGGAAGAAGAAATGCAGAAGCTTTCTCCCTGTTCATAAACAATCGATCGATTGAAAGCAAGAAATATACAAAGCAAAGATCGATTGAAAGAGGAAGCAGCCTCTGTTGTGTTGTGGTGTTCAATGAATCATCGATTGATTCAGTAAAAAATAATTGATTCTATTTACAAAAGGAAGCGATTTGTTATGTTCTATGGCAAACTAGAACCGAGAATCAATGGAGTACTCGGTGGTAGTTTTCAAATCTCAAATCAAATTTTGAAAGGGTTGTTCATGTAATCACACCAAATTGCTAACGTTTTCTTCTTATCTTCTGATCATTAAGTTTTAAAAGAACAAAAACTTGGTGTTTTTGTTGATTGTTGTATCGATCAGAATCAAGGAACGAAAGAAGACAGACGATTTCTGTGTGAAACTGGTTGTTGATTGGGAAGAAGTCGATCACTGTTTTGATCGATTTTTCCACTTCTTAGTCGGAAACATCAAAATTAAGGATTTGGTGATTATTCTGTGGACCAATCGTTAATCAAGAACACACAACGAACAAGAATCAAGATTGTGTCTTTGGTTCAGAATCAAATAATCAAAACAGAAGCAACGCGTGTTTCTTTGTTTGATCAGTTCAGAAGTTCAATTGGCGATCAAGGCAAATAATGTTAATCGTTTGACCAAGAATCTGACTTTCTGTTACTTCTTGAATCTGCCTTGTCTTGATTGATCTGCAAATCCCAGCCTCTTGAGACCCTCTCGAGTCCCTCTCAAGTTTCGATTGCAAGAAAAGATAACTGAGGGCTGGTTGTTTGCTTATTATAATCTAATCATTCAGAAATCAAGCCAGTTACTTGGTGTTTTTTTCTTTCTTGTTGTCTGCTTCGAACAAAGAACAAAAGGTGTTCGGTTGTTCGTTTTGGTGAAGTTTGGAGACAAAATTGTCATCAATTAAAATTTATAATTTGAAAGTGGTCCCTGTTAGGTTGTTTTTAATTCAACCAAGAGGTTTCACCAAAGTCAAAAAGGCCTGTGATTTTGGTGTCTTTTTACTAACAGAGAGAATTTGAGAGGCTTTTGATTGCCATCAAAATTAATTAAATCACAAGTAGAAATTTGGACTTGTTGAGTTGTTAGAGTTCAACAAAGAGACTTCAAGATAATCAAGAATCTTTGTGATTTATAGCAAGTCAAACAGAGTTTGAACGATTTGTATAGCAAAAAGACTCCGAACATTTGTGGTTCGTCGAGTATAGCAAGAGCAAGTTCCGAATCCTTCGTGATTCGTTAAAAATAGCAAGTAAAAAACAAACCATTTGGTTTGTATCAAGTTAAAAAACGAACCCACTTGGTTTGTAGCAAGTTCGAACCTTTTGGTTCATACCAAGTCAAACCGCATCTTTGTGGTTAGCAAGTTAAGCAAACCCATTGGTTTGTAGCAAGTCGAACCTTTGGTTCAAATAGCAAGTCAAACAATTATTTGTTCAAATAGCAAGTGCAAATAGAATCAATTGATTCAACTTTGCAATAAAAGACCAATCTTTGGTCAAAGCAAGTTAGTGCATAAAAACCTGATTAGCAAGTTGGTCAGGAGCACATCAAATCTAGTTAGCAAGTAGGCTAGAAGTAAGTATAGCTAATTGATCAAAATTAATGTCCAATTAACAAGTTGGTTGGATAATTTTAATCAAATTCGCAATAGCAAGAATTTGATCAGCAAGTAGGTCAGAACCTGATTAGCAAGTTGGTCAGGAGCAAGACAAAACCGGTTAGCAAGTTGGTCAGGAGCAAGACAAAATTGGTTAGCAAGTTGGCCAGAAGCAAGCAAGAAATTTCGATCTATTTGATCAAGGAAGTGGTCATCCGATCACAAGCACGTTAGCAAGAAAGAAAGAAGAAATGACAGATGATAAAAAGCATGATAATGCATCAAGCGGTACATCAACTCGTGAACAAGGAAACATTTCACTTCAATGTCCAAAATTGAATGAAACAAATTATACTACTTGGTCATTGTTGATGGAAACTATCTTAAAATCTTATGGTCTTTGGGATGCAGTTGATGTAAAGAATGAAACAATGGATGAAAAGAAGATTAATACAACTAAGGCAATGATACTGCAAATGTTGCCTCAAGATGTATTAATGCAAGTTGCACATTACTCGACTGCAAAGGAAGTTTGGGACTCTATCAAAGTCAAACACCTTGGAGCCGATCTAGTTCAGAAAGCAGGTTTACAAACATTAGAAGTGAACTAGAGGCTTTGAAAATGAATACAACTGAACGGGTAAGTGACTTTGCTGGAAAGTTAAGTAGTATAAAAGCCAAGTTTAAAAGTCTTGGTGGTACTTTGAAAGATAAGGTACTTGTAAGGAAATTGCTTAACTTGGTTCCAAATAAATTTCTACCAATCATTGCATCTATCGAGCAATATCAAGAAATTAATACAATGTCATTTGAAGAAGCAAAGAATTACAGCCTTTGAAGAACGCATTAAAAGTCAAGATGAACCAGAGGCTAATAATCAAGGGAAACTTCTAATGGCAACTTCAAACAATCAAGGTCGTGGTAGAGGACGAGGTAGAAACTCTAACAAAGAAGAAAGTGGACGCGAAAAAGGCATGGGTCGAGGCAATAAAGTTGGAAGCAAGTTTAGATGTTATGAATGTGGAGAACTTGGTCATTTTGCAAACAAATGCACCAAATGGAAGAACACAAAGAAGGATAAGCAGAAAGAATCCAATCTCATCTATGATGATGATCAACCAACTCTACTGTGAAAGCAAGACAAGCAAGTAGAAGACCTCACTTAAACTATATTTAGTTTAAGGGGGAGTATTGATATATAAACTAAATATTAGTTTGGGTCTATTATGTATATATTAGAAAGTCTATGTTTGTGTCTAGTATGTAATTATGTAAATATATAAGGGTCAAGTATGTATTAATAGGAAACCTAGTGGTTGGTTCTAGGGCTATATATACCCCTTATATGTATGTGTTGATGGAAGGATGAACAATTTGATTGTATGGAAGTAAGTTTATCAATAGAATTCCAAGTTCTATCAATCATTCTATCTTGTTCATCCAAATCATATCTCTGATTTACCAACATTCCTTGTGTCCCGATGGTTGGTGAAGATACTACTTAGAAGCAAATGGAATGAGTTTGATCAATTGCATAAGTAACAGAAGGAACTACTGCTTTCGCTTATCAGATCTCGAACAAGAGAAGTTGGGTCTCAAATGCAATAAGTAATTAGAGACGAAGAACGAATAATCGCATAGGTTGACACACTTGTGAAACTACAGGTAAACAGTGGAAAGCTGACCCAAAGAAAGATGGTGAGCATGTGTAGTAAGTTCCTTGTGGTTGTCACAGAGGCCACTTCTAGTTCTCTACAATGGATCATGGCGAATATCGTTAAACACCCTCGCATTCAGCGTAAGCTCTATGAAGAGATCATTGCAGTTGTTGGACCCACTCATGATCCAGAATCGGTTATTAATGAAGAGAATTTACAGAAGATGACATACCTGAAAGCAGTGGTTTAGAAGGACTTAGGAGACATCCCCCGGGGCATATGCTGCTGCCCCATAGGTTCTCTAAGGAGGTAGAGCTGCAAGGCTACATGATCCCGAAGGGTGCAACCATCAATTTCATGGTGGTTGAGATGGGGTGGACCCCGAGGTGTGGGACAATCCCATGGAGTTCAAACCCGAGAGGTTCTTGTTGTTGGAAATATTAGATCAAGCAAACACAATAAACACCAAATTTATTAAGAACAAAACCATACTTTTATAAAAACCTTAAACCATCTATTTATACTCAACCTATACTACTCATAATTTAACTCAAACACTAGTAAATAATCCACTAAAGTAGTAATAAATCTACTAATAATTATTTCCAAATATTTTCTTCGTTATCTCAATTTTTCATCCAAGTATATCTCTAACAAATTAGGATTAACACCATCACTCTCCCCATTAATCCTGATTTATGCCAACTATCTTGAATCCCAAACAAGACTTGTAACTCATCCACATTTGATTAATGAACCGTTTTCCTTCTCTTTTTTCTTTTGATCCAACCCTCCATCACACATACCTTTCAATTCATCCGGTCCACTCGATCTAGAAATCTCCATCTCGTTTATTATCATCATATAATAATCATGATCATCTCCTCATACATTTTTCCTTCTATTCTATTCTCTTTTCTTTACTTTTCCATTGTCGTCTTGATTGTTTCTTAAAGTTTTCTTTTGACTTAGAATCACTTCACTTCTAACTCACACAGAATCACACAACTTTCTTTCTCTTTTATCAACTCACACAGAATCGTTGTTTGATCACAAGATCAACTTCTTTTATTGGTCCTTTTCGACTCACATAGAACCTTTTCCTTAGCTGACTAGGAACATTAGCATTCTTGGCTCAAGCAGAACCTTTTTTTTTACTGGCTCACACAGAATCGATCTCTTCTTAGCTCACACAGAACTCTTCGGTGGTTTTGATCTTTGGCTCACACAAAACCTCTTTAATCTTCCTCTTGCTTGATCTTCACGTCTTTTTCCATGATCGTCTTACAAGCTCTGATACCAATCATTAGAAATATTTGATCAAGCAAACACAATAAACACCAAATTTATTAAGAACAAAACCACACTTTTATAAAAACCTTAAATCATCTATTTATACTCAGCTTATACTACTCATAACTTAACTCAACATTATTAAATAATCCACTAAAATATTAATAAAACTACTAATAATTATCTCCAAATATTTTCTTCGTTATCTCGATTTTTCATCTAAGTATATATCTAACAAATTAGGATTAACTCCATCACTTGTCTAACGATGGCAGCGGGTGTGTGTTTGATATAGCGTGAAGCAAAGGGATCAAGATGATGCCTTTTGGTGCGGGAAGAAGGATGTGTCCTGATGCCGATTTGGCCTTGCTTCATTTGGAATATTTTGTAGCCAATTTGGTTTGGTATTTCCATTGAAGTGTTCCTGATGGTTATAATGTTGATCTTACGGAGAAGTTCGAGTTCACAGTGGTTATGAAGAATCCTCTTCAAACAATAATCTCCTCGAGGACCAAAATGACACCACTTGAGTCTATTTAAAGTATCACCAAGTCTATGGATAAATGGAAACCTATTTTATATAAGTATCTAAATAAATGAATATGTATACACACTTACACACATGTATAATTCAGTTCGAACTTTGCCTTTGCTTCTGATGAGGTATAAAGATCAAACACGTGTAAAAGGCTCGGATATCATGTTGTTGTGCGTGTAATTGTTTGCGTAATTCTCCCAATTTGTACCGATAATACTTTGTACTTCAATTCTTTGTTGTGTTCCTCTACCCGGTCATACGTGTTTGTTTGTAGATTATGGTGATTAACAGGTTCCATATATACATTATTTATTTTCTAGCAGCTATAATAAGTGAAAATCTGTTTTTTATCCTGTAAAACATTGTCACAGATTAAGAGCAATTCACATCAGTCTCAAACTTGAAACAATTTGAACATTTGATCTTACTTAACCTGAAGTCCTGAACCCATTATATGATTTAGCTATCTCCTAAGACTCTTGCACCTAAGTTTTTGGTTTCTTTTAAAAGTATTGTATATTTCATAAACTTTATTAAAACTGCTGTTTTTAATTTTTAAGCCTAATATGACAGGGATTGTTTATCCTGGATTTAATCACCTAGAGATTAACCTAATAATTTAGATTATTACATCGATGAACAAATAATCAGATAAAAGCCATCAGAAATATAAAGAGAATAAATAAATTGAGCGAATAATAATAAATTGAAAGGTTATAAATGAAATGACATTAATTATAAAATAAATAAAGTACTAAAATAAAATAATTAAAATATAAGGAAATTAAGTATGCTCATAAATGAGAAGAAGAGTTTTTTTCAAAGAGTTTTATTTTTTTTAATTTTTTTATTTAATAACTGATCTATCAGAAGAGTTTTGTATTCAAAAATTTACCATAGTAGTGTTCATAAGAAACTTGGTTGTCTTCACTTATAATCTCATTTATAATATTAAAGTATTAACATTAATATTTTTACAATTAAATTTTAAAACCTATATTAAGAAAATAAAAGAATTTAAAAATACAGGTTTATTTAATAAAACATTAAAACCTTTCTCCCAGATATTAAAACATGCCGTTACAATGTTTTTTTTTATTTATATTTTCCTAAATATGTTCTATTTTTTAATCATAATATAATATAATAATACTTTTAGAAGGCTTAAATTACAGGTTTATGTTTTCCAAAATAGCTTTATACTAGTAAATATACTCATGTGTTACAGCGGCGCCGCACGCGGCGTGATAAAATATAGACAACAATTGGCCCGACTCTTTTACGAACTAAACTTACGTCAAAGCGTAGAGTTATCTGAATTTATATCGTCAAATGAAAAGATATTATACTTGATCTAGATCATGACCGAACAAAATTTACCTCAAAACATATACGAACTTGAATCTACACCGATAAAAACTTGAAGGTCAAAGTGACGTCTTTCAAAGTTATGTTTAATTATTATTAAATAACTTCTAGAAACTAATATAATATTACGTGAGGTTTGTTGGATAATTTTGAAGCCAGCCGCTCTCTCCTTTAACCGCAATTGCTTTGTGCCTTAATTTGAAAAAATATAAAACCTTGGTGGACAACTTTAAAAATTACAAAACTACACCGTAACACATGAGTTGGTTTTTAGTTTAAGTAATAATTTTATGGATATTGGAGTATATCAAATTTGGTTTTTTTAAAACACGAGTATTACAAAAAATATGGATTTATTTGAATCATAAATGCAATGTTTGAATACAACGACTGGAATTTGATGCGTCACGCAGTAGCTTGATTTTTAATAAAATTTATATTAAAACATATGTATAAATAAGCACGTCGTATATTAGGAATTTAAAAAAACTTAAACTATTATGAAATTTATTTTACATATATTACATTTACTTGGGGATTTTGGTTGTGTATTGCGCCAACTTTGTTTAGAATAACGTTTTTATCAAAATGTTGGTAAAAATAAATACATCGCAACATTATATTTGAAATTTTAAAAACTCGTTATGTAGTCCCGAAAAAATAATATTATATTTGACCTACTTTGAAATTTAATGTTTTAATGAAACACTTAACCTTTTGTTTGTCCTCAAACAAACTTACTTGCGCAATTCACCTTATTTAATCAAACATGCTAAGCTATCACAACTTTGTACAAGTTAAGGTCCCGAGGCATATTTATTTTAAACTTTCATCATGTAAGATTCACAACCCAACATGTAATACCACTTATGCTTTAAACTTAGAATCTTTAGTTGGCATAACTTCACATTTTGCTTCAAACATTCATGCATTCATATTCCTCACAATGAACACTCCTCTTGGTTTGTTTTATGGACTAGTGATTATATACTAGTATATCTGGAACTCTCAAACCAATAATGTACATTTTCATCGTAAGCTCGTATACTAATCGTATCGCCATCAATTAACACAATATAACACATAAATCAAGAGGTCTTTCATGGGTTGTAATGTTAGGCTAAGGTTTAAAGTGGGATAGAAAGGGATTTAAGAGTGGATAATGGTGAATGAAATCTAAATTAACATGCTGGACGTCTTGTTTATCAATCTCTATCATCTAGTTGCAATAATATTCTTTATTTCTCATACTATTTTTGTTGCTACATATTTTAGTCATTTTGACCTCATATTTAGCTTTTTTTCTTTTTTTCTCTCTTTTTTTTCCTTTTTTTTATATAACCAAACTCAAACCAATCATACTATGATTGAACTAATACTTAAAAGACACTTCTAAACAAGTCATGGATTGAACTTCATCACCCATGGTTTCATAAAAAGGCTAAGGCTTTGTAGGTTTATTATGTTGGGTTATACAAACGACAAGTTGGGGCTCAACATGGTGTCTAAAGGGAATTTAACAAGGTATGGAATTTAAAAGAAAAGGTTCAAACAAATGGTTCATTCCTAATGGCTCTATCACATTCATACACATATTGGTTCATGATCTTGACACGCATCAATTATACGAGTTCTAACTTAAATGTAAATTATGGTTTCTCTCGTTATAAAAAAATATAAAGCAAATCAAAATATGCTATGAAGATCTCAATTAGGCTCAAATTCTCACGGAAACGGTGGAAAAAGGGTTAAAAATGTGAAGCATGTATGTCATCTACCATTCGGTTCGTTATGCCTCCTAAGAATTCTACCTAATTTTATAAAAGCTCATGATGGGAGTGGCTTATTATAATTTCAAAACAAGCATACCAAGGGATCTATACATGCACAAACAAGTGATAATTAACCATGTATGCAAAAAAAAATTTGGTCTCATGCATAATTAAGCTTATTAGAAGATTTATTTTTAAAGGTTCATTTTTTTTCAATTCCTTCCTTATCCCCACACTTGAGATACATTGTCCTCAATGTATGGTAGTCACAATTGGTATTTTCATAACATAGAGAAGTAGATTCTTAATTTCATTCCTATTATTGCTAATCAAGACAATCCATTGCGAAGGAAGACTAGTATGCCACATCCTAACATATTATCAATCAATTTCAACGAAAGCATTAAAGGAATATTGTTCAAAACTAAAGTAGTGGGAACTGATTTCAATCATTATCGTAAGCCTTCATCAACCTACTTGTGCCTCCCACACTTGAGTACTTGCGTCTCTTGATTGACTATCAAAACAAAACAAAAACAAAACAAAGAAGAAAAAAACAAAAACTAATAAAAGAGGTAAAACTCACTTTCGTAGGAATCACGGTTGTATTTAACATATGCAACAAGCTTTAAACCCCTCGGTAGATCCTAGAGGATGAGTTGTAGTCTCGTGAGGGTTTCTAGTGAACACACCCACAAAGTTCTCGGGTTGCCTCCCGCGAGCACTAAGTTTTAGGTCTTCAGCCAGACCCAAAAAATGCTCGAAAGTTGACATGCCAGCTCCATTGTTCTTTTTCAATTATAGGCATGTAAATTAAGAAATTGCTGCATATCCACTTTATAGTAAATTTCCCAACATCTTGCATTCCTACTTTCCTAATCTTTGTCGTGACACCTTCTTCCTTAACTTTGTTGATTGGTATTATAAGTACAGGAGGAGGTTTAGGATAAACTTTGATTATATCAATCATTGACTTTTTAAAAGATTTGTTGTCTTTAAGTGAGACTGCATATTCATATTCTTGCTCTAGAAGATCCATCGGCTCTTCTTCCACATTATCATCATAACTATCAACCACTGCTCGTTCTTCACATGGCTCTTCAACAAACGAGAGAATTTGTGTGGTATTAATCTCTATGGCCTCATCCTCAACTTTTACAGATGGTGAGGTGGACTCTTCTAATTCTATTTTCAGTAATAATGCATCATGCTTGATAGTTAAGTAGTAAAGTCGTTCCTGATCTGAAAGATGATGTTGTGATAACAACTTATCGATCTCGGGCAATATCAACTCCAATTGAACGATACTTTCTTCCTCCTCAGATTGAAAATCATTTTGAAATAGCATAACATTCTGGATAACATTCTCTTGTTTAGGAAATTGACATTGATTCTGATCCTCGTACGTTACATGAGAGTATTCTTGATGATAGTCATTATAATTCTCCTGATAACTTGAGCTTTGTATCGTCTCTGGTTCATAATTGTTGCAATACAAATCTAGTTCAAAGTTATAGTTCGCCTCTGACTGATAGTATCCTTCATAATATGGAAAAGATGCCTCATAGTACGGATAAGATGATGGTACATCATCATAATAAATATCCAATAAATATAATTATTTTCTCGTATCTTCACATTTTTGCAAGTACTCAGGGCAATGATCTCGTGTGTGAACTGGACTCCTGCAACCAGTACATGAATAATAAACATGATTCATGGTTAATTTTAAGTACTTGAGAGTAACCTGCAAGACAAAAAAACCTAGCGTAGCACCGCACAAAACAAAACAAAAGAAAGAAAATAAAACTAAAAAAAATTAAAAAAAATAACATTTTGCGCACTAATTCCCTGGTAACGGCGCCATTTTGATCTGGTTGTCGAGACTCGATCAAAAACAATTTATTATATCGGTCTTAGCTACCTTTATTGTGTAAGGGTAAGTAATGTCGTCTCCACATGGAATATGTGGAAAGCGTTTTACGAGTATGACTCAGCTAACTTAAAGACACGAACTTTAATATTAAAAATTGAAACTTTAAACAATCCCTAAAATATTAATGCAAAAAGCAATGAACTTTAAAACTAATTTAACTAAATAATAAGAAACAATCACTTCCGGGTTTTCAATTCCGCAAGATCCACAATTTATACTTTCAAATTAGGGTTTGTAAGAAACAATACTTCAAGATCTTAGCTTTTGATTAAAGTGGTAACAAAGGAACAATCTTTTAAGACTCGTTCATTCATAAAGTTACCAATTCACCTATATCACGTTGTCTACTTTTCTTAATGAGCTCACGATGCAAGGAAACCGAAAACTGATAATCAAGCACACAACTTTATTTATAAGTAAACCTTTTAACTTAATCAAAACATAAAACTTCATTCACTAATCTATTGTTCAATACAAAAACCTAATCAAACATACCAATTGCCTTACTTGACAAGAATTGTACTCCCGAAAGCAATCAAGAAGAACCTAGCCATGTATGGTCTTCATTTGATCTTCAATTTTGATTATATGATGATCAATGATGATTTGTTGTGTGTTAGGAAGCTTGAAAACACCCAAAATCACCTTGAATTTACTAGATTTTGGTTGGGAGGAGTTGTCCTTCGAGTTGGGGTTGGATAGGTTTAAGTAGACATTAAGATCCATAAAATCCGGGTGTTAGTTGAAGACAGGCGTATGATACGCGCAGGGTCGGCGTATCATACGCCCCCTCAGTATTCCTACTCCCAACTTTCTGTTATTTTTTCCAAATACACCCACTGATACGCCGCCCATACGCCGACCGACGTATTATATGCCCATACCCGGCGTATGGTACGCCGGTATGCCTAATTTTGTGCCTTTTTGTAACTTTTGATGTTTACATCTTTAGTCCTTGTAGTTTCATGTTTGGCTTCTATTACTTTCAATTAAGCTTGTTTAAGCTTCGAACACCTATAAACAAAACACAACCAAAGTAATCCCATTCCACAATAACAACGATGTAAAATCACATAATTAGATCAATTAAACACTAAATTATTGACTCGTGATCACCTACTTTGAAATTTAATGTTTTAATGAAATGTAGATATAAACTTTATATCAAAATACAGATATAAATAAGAACATAGTTGTTATAAATCTATTCTAATAATCAGAGACGTGTGATTCTGATAATGCTTCCAATTGTTTTCCCGCCCATTTAATGTACCCTGTGATTCTATATCCCAGTACATCTCATTCCCCCAAATCTCACTACCGAAACCCTAGAAGCTTCAACAAACTGAGTGCTTTCAACTCATAACGAATACATCGGACTCAACTCCAACTACCGAAGATATACATATGTAGATATCTCTTCCAAGCGATAACCGTGATACTGAATCCCTTCAACACCAATCGATCTTTGAAAATTGCTGAGATTTCATCCCAAAAGTTACGTATTCTGTAGATTCCCGAATGCTTGTTCTTAAATCTGTCAAACTATGCTTATAATTTCTCATTGTGCGATGTATGTTTAGGATTTACATCATGATTGTTCTGTGTTACATCAAAGAACGATGTGGTATGCTTTGATTCCATCAACTATTATATGTTTCTTTCATTCAACTGGTGGTTTCCAATGTGTGCGTATTAGGTAGTACAAATCAAATACCTGTGTTTCGATTTTAATAACAATATGTATGTTTTGATTTAATGTTGGTTTTGGTGTCTATTGCAGGTTAATTTTGTGTTCAGTGCTACTCCATGGTTTTGATGTTCAATTAGCTTCTTTTTCTATGTATTGTGTTTTATTTTTTATATACGGAATCTCATATGTGGATGAATCATTTGCTTGAAGTTAAATGATTTATTTGTTAGGTTGATTTACTTGTGAGCCTTTAATATACTAGAAATCAAGTTGAACAAATGGATAATTTACACAAAATTTTGTAGAATTTACCGTTTTGACCCGTTGAATTGGTATAACCTTCTTTTAAGGGGAAAAATAGGCTGGAGTTTTATTTTGTATGCATATATTCATGTCTTCTTTTACAGAAATCCTGTAAATAGGCTTAATTACAATCATAAATCGCTTTTTCTAACATATTCCATCGAAAGTGTACATTTTTAAGGGAAATTCAAGTTGGAGTTGTATGTTCCAGTCATATATTCATGTGTTCATTTATATACATCATGCAACTCTTACTATAGACATGTAACCTGAAACTATTACATCATGTCTATTGCGTGTTACTTTTATGTTCAATGCTACCCAACATGGTTTTGATGTTCAAGTAGCTTCTTTTTTATGTATTGTGTCTCATTTTTTTATATACGGAATCTCATATGTGGATTAATCATTTGCTTGAAGTCAAATGATTTATTTGTTAGGTTGATTTACTTGTGATCCTTTAATCTACTAGAAATCAAGTTGAACAAATGGATAATTTACATAAATTTTGTAGAATTTACCCGTTTTGACCCGTAAATTGGTATAATCTTTTTTTAAGGGGAAATATAGGCTGGCGTTTTATTTTGTATGCATATATTCATGTCTTCTTTTATAGACATCCTGTAAATAGGCTAAATTGTGATCATAAATCGCTTTTTCTAACATATTCCATCGAAAGTGTACCTTTTTAAGGGTAAATTCAAGTTGGAGTTGTACGTTCCAGTCATATATTTATGTGTTCATTTATCTACATCATGCAACTCTTACTATAGACATGTAACCTGAAACTATTACATCATGTCCATTGCCTGTTACTTTTGTGTTCAATGCTACCCAACTTGGTTTTCATGTTCAAGTAGCTTCTTTTTTATATGTATTGTGTTTCATTTTTTATATACGGAATCTCATATGTGGATAAATCATTTGCTTGAAGTCAAATGATTTATTTGTTAGGTTGATTTACTTGTGAGCCTTTAATCTACTTGAAATCAAGTTGAACAAATGGATAATTTACATAAATTTTGTAGAATTTACCTGTTTTGACCAGGTGAATTGGTATAATCTTTTTTTAAGGGGAGAAATAGGCTGGAGTTTTATTTTGTATGCATATATTCATGTCTTCTTTTATAGACATCCTGTAAATAAGCTTAATTACAATCATAAATCGCCTTTTCTAACATATTCCATCGAAAGTGTACATTTTTATAGGGAAATTCAAGTTGGAGTTATATGTTCCATTCATATATTCATGTGTTCATTTATATACATCATGCAACTCTTACTATAGACATGTAACCTGAAACTATTGCAATATCCATGAGTCAAATTTAACTGAGTAGTTTTAATCAATGGATTGTTTACATTTATCTATTTGATATTACACCATTTATATACCATTAAATTTATCCAACCCGTTTATTTAACAACCCATAACAGCATCTCAAGGCGTTTTTTCACCAAACTCAGTTCTCCTGTTTCGTCATTTATGTATACATATCATGATAATGATTAGGGTAAGTATGGAAAACATGAAAACGATAGCGGGCAGAAGACGTACTATCAGTTTTTGGTTCTTTGCTTCATCTCCTTTGATCCATGCTTTTGATAATTTTATTTATGTTTCATATGCTCTATTTGCTTCGTAATCGGCTATCCTTTAAAGATCAACTGATGCAATATGATTTACATTCACTGATTACAAAGTTCAAGCTTTCAATCGATAATTAAAGGGTATGTTGATATATTTCAAGTTTTGTTATATGTTGGTTAGTTATAGATAAGTTTTATGATTTGTTTCTTCATGTGAGACCAAATTTGTGAAACTGATAATAGAAAACAAAATATGCCACGGGTATTTTCCATGTGTAGCTTACATTTTTCTGAACGGATGTATAGTTTACATAGTAATTGTTCTTTAGTTTATTCATCGATATGATTTGCATTTGATTTTGTATTTGATTTCCCTACGTATTATTGGTTTGTTTTTCGATTACGAGGAATTTAAGGGTTTGGTGGAGTTTAGGGGAATTCGTATTTGCATATAGATTTAAGGGTCATCGTCAATTGTTGAAATCTCTTTGGTTCGTTATTGATATTGCAGTTGAATTAAGGTTGATTCTTACCTGACGACGGCTTTAGTGTATATTTTTAATGTCGGCTGCACCCTCCGATGTTCTTCATTCATTTGCAAGATGTAAGTTTATGATTGAGATAATAATGAACTGATTGAAGCTCCACTCCATTTTTGTTCTGTGTCTTTCTACGCTAACGTGACAGTGATTCTCCGGATGGTATATTCTCTTCTAACAAGCAATTTATTTATTGTTATGAATTTGGTTTATAACAAACATTAAAGAGTTTTGCTATTTGGTTTAATGACAACCAATCAGAAAGTTTGATTTTTTTGGATGATGCTTATGGTATTTTGATTCATATTACTCGAAATTGTTCTTGACTTACAGTATTTTTATGGGTATTTTTGGTCCATATGATGGTATTATGGCTATACTTGCTTGCAGATGTTTCTGATTTTGCTCAAACTATCCTAACATCTATGGTTTTAAATAGTTCATAATTTTTAATGCTAATATACTCTAAAGCAGTGACAAAATTGGCTGTTTTGCTTAGCTTAGATTCTTACCCAATTTAAAGGGAAATCCCCAATAGTTAATTCATAGATTGACTCTTTAATCTTTTCTAGGGTTCTTATTATTGCTATAATTGATCTGGTTTTTATAGGTTTTATATGAGTTTCCATGATTGCAATCAGTGCTACCATCATTGCTTTCTTTTTGCTAATCAGTATTATCTTATAATGTAGGATTATACACCTCCAGTTGTTAATATGTATTTTAAACTGAAAATAACTTAGTAAAAAATATCACTTTTGGACCTGTAAGATATTCATATAGCTTTTAAAAAAGATATTTAAGACAAAGACCCAAAAACAATTTCCCATTGTCTCATTGTTGAATTCTATCAGGTTTGTTAAAAATTTTGAGCAAGCACCCATCGTCTCATTGTTGAATTCTATCAGGTTTGTTAAATTTTTTGAGCAAACACTGTTGGTCCAAATTAACTATTTTGTGCGAGTGATGTTGATGTGTTGGATGATGGTTACAAACAGAGGATGTATGACAAACAGAGCATTTTATGATAAGAGGCTACTTAATTGTCTAGATGCATTAAGACCAAAGCTACAAAAATAAACTACATGGTGTAAGTAGTTGCGATTGAGCCGCTGGCAAGACTTCATAAAGGTATCCCTTTTTCTATCACATGTTAAATCTCATAGCCTAATTATGTTATTTCACTCTAAGTAATTAATCATACTCAGAATGCACCAAACAAAACGCCTTTTCTGATGGTGAAGCACCAGTGCATGAGTTCAATTTTAATTTTGAGTAAAATAAACCATAATAAACATATGACATTAGTTTTGAGTAATTACTGTATGCTTGATTTTTAATGACTTACTTTGTAGTATGTGTATGGTGAAGCAGTAATAAGATGGTGAAGCACTAATAAGGTGAAGCACTAATAAGATGATGAAACAGGTAAGTAGCAACTTGATGGATACAATTACTTGAAGGATGGCGATGCTCTTATTAAAAAAACTCATAAAACACTTTTCATTACCCAATACTTTTTTCTATTATCACATATGTATAAAATCAAATTTTATGTAGTTTATTATATTACATTTTTTACCAACAAGTGATATAGTTTGATTGATTTATTAACAAAGTGGGCTAAACTAGGAGTCAGCTTCTGGAGCAAGAGTACTCATAGAGCCGTCAAGTTTTCTTTTTGATACGTTAGATCACTTTGATAAGATCCTTTATTGGCAACCAAAGGAGAAATTGGACTCATTTTTATTTGTTTGTTTTAACATAGTAGTTGCCTAACTTTAGATATATTGTATTGTTTATCTTTTGCTATTTGTTTTTTATTTGTATATAGCTCGTAATCGGCACAAGAAACCATTGATTATCCCCTAGTTGGCTAATCCTTTACATATTTATGATGTTGTGAATGAGTATTTAAAGAATGAGTTATTTATTTATGAAGTTTGATTTGTGATTTTTTTGGTGTAGTTTGATTCTTATGTTATGTTCATCATTTCAAAGTTAAAAACAACTCTGAGAAGTGACTATCTCATTGAATATCTAATTTTTTTTTTTATTATGATTTGTAAAATGTAATTGTATTAATAAGAACATGTATAGATTTGTATATTATATTATTATTACACATTATAGAATTAATATAATTTCTAGAGTAAATTACAAATTTTGTTCTTTAAGTATTGTTAAAATTATGGATCATGTCTTTAAACTTTGATAAGTACACTGGACGTCTTTTATTAAAAAATTTATCTCATATTCTGTTCTTTCTATTAATAAAAGTTAACTTTTTCAGTTAATTTTAATAAATGATATTTTTGTTCTTACCATTTAAAGGACTAAATATGTAATTTTTATTAATCTATGGTTTTCTCTTGGCTTTTTTTCTTTTATTACTTTACTTTTTTTCTTAAGTAAATTATAAATATTGTCCTTTAAGTATTATTAAAATTATAAATTTTATCCTTAAACTTTGATAAGTACATTGAATATTCTTTATTTGAAATTTTTTTACGTTCTGTATCCTTTACACTAACTGAAGTTAACTTTTTTTGTTAAGTTTTTAGTAAATGATTTTTTTGCCCTTACTTTTTAAAAAACATATGTAATTTATACTTTTATCTTTTATTTCTTTCTTTTATTTTATTATTTTGCTTTTCTTTTTTCTTTTTCTTATCAATTTATCTTACAAGCTTATCTTAAATATTATTAATTAATTTTAATTATTTTGTATAAAACATACTTCTATTTATAGATTTATAATTTATTATAGTTATTATTTTTTCGATTTAATTATTTACTTTTCTAATAAAATCAATAGAACTTAGAGAAATCATAATATTTTTTAAACTAATTTAAAATACATAAATTACCAAAATTTAATTAATTAAAACTTAAACATAAACAAAACTAACCATTAAACATTGAATCAAACATAAATAATTTTGATATTATTCCTTTATGTCTATAAAATGTGACTCCGACTTAGACATAAGCACAAATATCATTCATCACTCTTCATCTACTCTTTATGATATATAATTTTCCAGACAAGTTCTAGTGATCGTAATGCTCTAATACATTTAATTCTAACAGATGAATCAAACTGTAGTTCTCTGTAAAACTTGCAAGTTTCCAACGAATATTTGTAAACAGATATTTAAAAAAGAATAATGGCCATCATATTTATTCATGGTTTTCTTAGTTTATATAATCTATTTAATAAATTTAGTTGTTAAAATTCTAATTAAATTAGCTATATAACATTTTTTGTAAAGAACAAAGTTATTTAAACTTGTATCTTTTAAATTCTGGTTTCTAATTTTGGAAATTTTGTTCATAGTTAAACGAACTAAATTTTAGAATAATGTGTTTTGAAGTTAAATTTTTTAGACATATATGCTACACAATATTTAGATACAAATAAGGACTATGTAAAATTTATAAAATACGTTTTAATAAACCAATTTTATTTTGAATCAATACTTTAGATATTTTAATAAGAAAATAGATGATGTATTTCAAATAACTTATAAATTTTTTTGTTTATGGATAATTATATACAAAGAATGATATAAATGTCTTAACCACAATGGAACTAGAATGACATAAATGTCTTAATCACAATGGAACTACAAAAAACCATCAGAAACTTCAAACACTTTTGTGTTATTTTACTATTATTTTTATGTAATATAACTTATATTTGGGCTTCGATTTTACCGTTAGAAATGCGCTCTCTAAGAAGGTATCGTGCACCACACCTGATAGATCACTTCTGCTAAAATTGAAACAATTTAAGTTGGATCTTAAAGCTTGGATGATGGAGGTAAAACAAAAAGAAGGGTGTCTTTTGACGGATCTTCGGTCAAAAATTGATTCGTTAGAACTCTTGATGGAGGACCGGCCTCGGGTAGACAGTGAAAGATTGGATATGAGTAAGTGGAAAAAAGAAGTATATGACTTAGAGAATAGAAAAACACTTGATCTCAAGCAAAAAGCAAGAATAAAATGGAGTCTCGAAGGGGATGAAAATATAAATGTATCAACTCAAATTGTCTTTCATTGCTGTGAAATGAGATACATATATACAGAAGGAATAGACAAAAGAAAAAATAGGAAATAGCTATAAACAAGGATCTAAATAGCAAAATATATACTAATGTACAGCTGCAACTTTGACTGGAGATTGAGGGCTTGATTTGTGGAGATCTTGATTAATTGTAGGTTTAACATGCCCCGCAAGATGGACGATCGTGAGAGGAGACCGATCTTGGAAGATAGTAGTTGGAACCGTTGTCTTAGCAGTGGCTTTGTAAGTGCATCGGCTAGTTGGTCATCCCCGGAAATGTGAGTCACACGTATTGTGCCATCATGAACCTTTTCACGTACAAAGTTGAAATCTAAGGCTAAGTGCTTCATTCTTGAGTGAAAAACAGGGTTGGCCGAGTAATGGGTAGCACTTAGATTATCACAATAGATTGTTGGTGTGACCGATGATTTGTAGCCAAGTTCAACCATTAATGATATGAGCCATTGCACTTCGGTTGTAGTGGAAGCAATGGCTCGAAATTCAGCTTCGGTGGATGAACGAGCAAGTGTCGGTTGACGTATTGAGCTCCAAGAAATCGGATTTTGGCCGAGATAAACGATGTAACCTGTTGTACTCCGGTATGATGGGCGATCGCCGGCCCAATCCGCATTGGTGAAGGCATGGAGCTGCAAAGGGGAGTTGCGCCTAAAAAATATTCCATGATGTAGAGTGCCATGTAAGTATCGGAACAATCTTTTTAAGGCGTCCCAATGTGTGCTTGTTCGTTTATGCATAAACTGAGAGAGTTTATTAACTGTAAAAGCAATATCAGGCCGAGTTAAAGATAAATATTGTAATGCTCCTACGAATGCACGATACTCGGTTGGTGATGGTAGGGGATCACCGTCCAAGATGGTAATGGTTGAGGAAGTCGACATGGGTGTGGTGGATGGCTTGCAATTACTCATGTTGGCTCTAGTTAAGATATCAAGAATATATTTAGATTAAGACAAGAAGAGACCTTTGGTGTGAGGAATGACCTCAATGCCAAGGAAGTAGGAGAGGGTGCCAAGGTCTTTTAGGGAGAATCGAGTTGCAAGAGATTGAATGAAGGAATGTATAAGAGAAGAATTTGACCCAGTGATAATATCATCAACATAGACTAGGATGAAATAGGAGAAGATATAGTGTTGTTGATGAATTGGGAGGGATCGGAAATTAAGGGCTTGAAATGAATCGAGAGGAGATAAGTTTTGAGTTCATCATACCAAGCGCGTGAAGCTTGACGAAGACCATAGATGGCTTTGTGGAGTTTACAAACATGGTTAGGATAAGAAGGGTCTACAAATTCTGGTGGTTGAGACATGTAGACCGATTCGGATAAGGTGCCTTGTAGGAAGGCATTGTTGATGTCAAGTTGGCGGAGTGGCCAATTAAAAGAGGTGGCGATGGCAAGGATTAGGCGTAGGGTGGCGGGTTTGACTACGGGGCTAAAAGTCTCGACGTAGTCTAAGCCGGGTCGTTGATGGAAGCCTTTGGCAACAAGTCGTGCTTTAAGGCCATCAACCGAGCCATCGGATTTGAATTTGGTGCGATAGACCCATTTGCATCCGACAAGATTTGGAGCGTTAGTGGCAGGCACAAGGGTCCAAGTGTTGTTGTGTTTAAGAGCATCAAATTCGGATTGCATGGCGGCACGCCATAGTGGCTGTTTGAGAGCTTGAGTGATAGTGGTGGGTTCGGGAAGAGAGTGGGGTGTGGAATGGCAGAGAAAGAAATCAGAGTTATGATATTTTGGGTTAGGTTTGCGGTTGGGTCGAGTTTGGTAGGGGGTTGGACACGGGTTGTTGAGGTGTGTTTGGGTCATTGGGTGGTGAAGTTGTGGAAGGGCAGGAGGGTGATGAAGTGGGAGTTGACTGAGGGGGGTCTGTGGGTGTATCTGGTGGTGATGTTGTTGTTGTAGGAGGTATGTTTTTGGTGGATGTGGGAGTGGATAGAATCGGCTGTGAAGGTGTAGTGATAGGGATGGAGGTAGTGGTTAAGGGAGACCATGTGTCAGGAGAGGGTGTGGGAGAAGTGGTAGTTTGGGAGAGAGTTTCATAAGGAAAGATGTGTTCAATGAATTGAACGTGACGAGAAGTGTATACGCGATTTGTGAGAGAGTCTAGAAGATGGAAGGCACTTTGGGATGATGAGCAGCCAATGAATACACATGGTTTTGATCGGTATTCAAGTTTGTGTTTGGAATATGGTCGTAACCAAGGATATGAAAAGCAACCAAAGTTATAGAGTTTTTCATAGTTAGGAAGGGTATGGAAGAGGCGAAGGTATGGGGAATCATTATTTAAGGTGGGAGTTGGGAGTCTATTGATGAGATATGTGGCTGTGGTGAAGGCAAATGGCCAAAACTTAAGGGGTATTTTGGCATGAGAGAGTAAGGCGAGACCCGTTTCCACAATATGACGATGACGACGTTCGGCATAGACATTGTGTTCGGGTGTATGAGGAGGGGAGGTGAGATGAGAAATGCCACAAGAAGATAAATGAGGAGATAGCTTAATATATTCTCCACCATTGTCGGAAAATAATTGTTTAATTTTTGTTTTGAAATAGTTTTCAACGAGTTTTTGAAAACGAATGAAAATGTTAAGAGAATCAGACTTGTGTTTTAATGGATAAATCCAAATGTATTTTGTGAAGTGGTCTACAAAAATGATGTATTTGTAGCCATCAAAAGAGGTGATTGGAGATGACCAAGCATCGGAAAATAATAATTCAAGAGGTGTATTAGATGTTAAAGAAGATGTATGAAATGGAAGCTTGTGACTTTTATTGATATGGCATGAATTACATGAGTCAAATTTGCTAGAAATAAACAGATCAAATGAAGATAGATGTTGTAAAACTCGTGAATTTGGATGTCCTAGGCGATGATGCCAAGAAGATGCCTTGTGAGTTTGCAAATGAAACAACTTTGGAGATTTAGTGGAAGATAGTTGATAAAGACCATGGCTAGATGTTCCCCGAAGAATGGTTAGGCGAGTTTGAAAGTCCTTGATGATGAAATAAGAAGAAAAGAATAGGATTAGTATATTGTTGTCAATGCATAAACGAGAGATAGAAATTATGTTACGAGATATAAAAGGAACACAAAGAACATTTTTTAGAATAATAGGGACGTTAGAGAAATATAGAGTAATAGTGCCAACGTGAGTAATTTTAAGTGACGAACCATCACCGATGATGAGTTCCTCGGTACCATCATACGGAGTATGCATTGAAAGAGCATTCAAATCATTAGTTTTGTGGTGAGAAGCACCACTATCCTTCAACCACGATAAGTCGGAGTCCACATTGGAGTGAGTTGCCATCATGTGTGCTTGTGGTTTGGTGTTGTTACGGTTGTAAGTTGGAAGGGTGATGGTGGGGTGTGTTTTTTTAAAGTAAGGGCAAGATGTTAAGGAGTGCCCTTTAACGAAACACCATTGACATTTCCCAAGAAAGGGGCAGTTGTTTGGTGCAGAATTTGGAGTGGGTAAAAGACCGGGGCTGGGGTTGGGTTGTCGTGAAGGCCAGGGTTTAGAGGAGTGGCGGCTGTGAGAGGCAAAAGCAGTGGCCGGTTGGTGGATTGATGGTGATTCGGGTGGGGTTTGGGCGAGGGAGAGTTCATGATTAATTAATTTTTCGTGTAGTTCGTGGAAGGATATAGGATGGTCACGGGCATGGACGGATTCAATGACCGGTTTGTATGTTTTTGAGTCTAAACCGTTGAGGATAATGTCGGTGACATCTTCAGGATCCATCGGCTTTCCAAGGATGGCTAATTCATCGACTAGGATTTTAACCGATTGCATAAAGGTGGTAATCGATTGGTCAGAAGATTTTTTTGATTGTTTGAGGCGATGATTGAGTTGTTTTATGTGGCCTTGAGAAGGAGAGGCATAGGTAGAAACTAAGATTTTGCAAGCTTCAAGTGAGGTTTTGGCATTAGTGATAAGAGGCACAATTTCGGGTGAAAGGCTACCAACAATAGCACCAAAAAGAAGGCGATCTTGGCGGTACCATGTGGAGTAATCGGGATGTGGGGTGAAGGTACCGTCGGTGTTTTTGGTTGGGGAGGGAGCAAGATGTGAGCCATCAATAAATTTGTAGAGGTCCAAACCTTGGAGAATGGCTTCAAGCTGGGTTTTCCAACTTAGGTAATTTGTAGAGGTCAGTTTTAGGGATGAGGGAAAATTGACCATGATGATTGCTGGTGCAGTAGGCACGATGGTGGTGGTGATAGTATTGTCGGCAGCAGCAGACATGATGGGGAGGTGGCTGTTGGTGATGAAGTAGAGGAATTAGGTTAGGTTTAGCAAAACCTGGCTGATATCATATAAATGTATCAACTCAAATTGTATTTCATTGCTGTGAAATGAGATACAAATATACAGAAGGAATAGACAAAAGGAAAAATAGGAAATAGCTATAAACAAGGATCTAAATAGCAAAATATATGCTAATGTACAGCTGCAACTTTGACTGGAGATTGAGGGCTTGATTTGTGAAGATCTTGATTAATTGTAGGTTTAGCAGAAAACTCCAAGTTATTTCATGACATTATTAATAAAAATATGAGTTCTAAAAGGATTCATGGCTTAGTAATTGATGGGTGCAGGTGCTCAGATCCACCTTCTATAAAGAATGCAATTTATGAGCATTTTAAAATTAGATTTCATGAGCCAATGCCTTCTCGCCCTTCTCTCTCGGGTACTGGCTTTAAATCAGTTTCGAAATCTCAAGCCAGTTACTTAATTAACCCATTTCCTATAGATGAAATCAAGGCCAGTATTTGGGAATGTGGTAGTGAAAAGGCGTCGGGGCCGGATGGGTTTAACTTTATGTTTTTCAAGACATACTGGGATGCTTTATCTGTTGATTTCAAAAGTATCTTCAATTATTTTTTTCACGACAGGGGCAGTTAGAAATGGTTGAAATTCTTCATTTGTAGCGCTCGTAAAAAAAATGGATGACCCTCTCATTGTGGATGACTTTCGGCCCATTAGCCTCATTGGCTCTATCTATAAAGTCATTGCAAAAGTTCTCTCTAATCGTTTAAAATCGGTGATTGATTCTATTATCAGTGAGACGCAGTTTGGCTTTATAAAAGACAAACTCATCTTGGATGGACCTTTGATTATTAATGAAATAATTGCATGGTTAAAACACTTCAAAGGGGAATGATGTTTCTTTAAGGTTGATTATGCTAAAGCCTTTGATTCGGTTAGTTGGGCCTTTTTAGATAGTATTCTTGGTCATATGTGCTTTCTATCTTAGTCAATGGATCTCCTACTCATGAATTCAATGTCTCTCGTGGTCTAAGACAAGGTGACCCTTTATCTCCGTTTTTATTTATAATAGTTATGGAATCCCTGCATGTTGTATAAACGAGATTAATAAATCATCCCCTAGTAAATAGTTGTTGTTAGTTTAGCTAATCATAACTGGTCATCCTACATTGTAGGATCTGTATTTGTAATCTGCTGGAGACTAGAAAGTTCTGTTATACCTGTATTTGTATATATATTCATCTTCATCAATAATAATTAATTCAGTTTGATAACCTTTATATGGTATCAGAGCGATATCGGTTCTTCTCTAAAATTCTCTTCTTCCGCTGATTAAACTCTGCCTCTTCTTCATGGCTGAAACACAGATCAATCCATCGAACAACACATCTGTGATCAATGTTGCTGGAAACAACATAACCCTTGTCTCCTTTCCTCCTACCTTAAAACTTACCTCCACAAACTATTTGGGCTGGAAAACACAGGTAGAGGCACTCCTTCATGGCCTCGATCTGTACAAATTTGTAGATGGTAGCCATAAAGCACCTACGCCTACTACTGCCGCAGATGGAACCATTGTTCCACGAAAAGATTATTCATCTTGGTTTCGTCAAGACAAATTGCTGTTCAGTGCATTGATTGGTAGTCTATCCCCTTCGATCATACCTTTGGTCACAAACGCTTCATCAACATTTGAGGCCTGGAAAATCCTATCAAATACCTATGCTTCACCATCAAGAGGTCACATTAAACAGCTACAACATCGTCTGAAACAATGCAGCAAAGGAACTAATCAATCGATTACCGACTACATGCAGGAAATCAAGACTATCGTCGATGAACTAGCCAATCTCGGAAAGAAATTAGATCCTGAAAATATTACTGACGCAGTTCTAGCAGGACTAGACCAGACCACCTACAAGCCGATTCTTAACGCCGTATGTGCACATGATACTCCTATACCTTTTAACGAGCTTCATGAAAAGCTCATTCATCATGAACTTTCATTGGCCCAAATGGTTACTGCTGCTACCATTCATCAACCAGCCACAGTCTTCGTGGCGCAACAACAGAAGTCTGCCAACAAGTCATGGAGCAACAAGCAATCGGCCAAAGTTAATCACCAATCAGCTGGCATTCTCCCCACTCCAACCACTGGTTCACGTCCATTTCTTGGCAAGTGCCAATGGTGTCACGCCAAAGGCCACTCTCTCAACAATTGCTTGGTCTTCTAAAAGGTTAATCCAAACATTGTTGTTCCCACCTATAATAGAAATACCACTGCTAATCCATAGGTACACATTATGGGAACACAAAATAGAGTTGGAGCAAATTGGTTGTTTGACAGTGGTGCTTCACACCATGTGACAAATGATTTGGCTAATCTATCCCTTCATGCGCCTTATGATGGCACTGAAGAGCTAATAATCGGTGATGGATCTTCACTCCAACAAACTGCTTCTTCAGGGGGGTAGCCAACAAGGGTGTTTATGAGCTTCGCTCTAAATCAATGTCTCTCAATCAGCCTCTTTCGACTCAGCCTTCAGCTTATTCACTTCAAAAGACGACTTCTATGACTTGGCATCATCGCTTGGGCCATCCTCACCACAAAGTCTTTGAGCAATTGTCTTCTTTTCTTAGTTTTAATTTACCTTTCAAGGCCCATTGTAATTCTTGTAAGGTTAATAAAATGCATAAATTACCATTTTCTGAATCAAGTCTTACCTCTATTGCACCGTTAGACTTACTGTTTTCAAATGTTTGGTCCTCACCTATTCATTCCTTTGATGGCTACAAGTATTATATCATTTTTGTAGATCATTTTACAAAATATATTTGGTATTATCCATTAAAGAAGAAATCTGATTCACTTAATGTTTTTATCAGATTCTAAAAACTTGTTGAGAATTACTTCCAAACTTCTATGAAACAATTATTTTCCGATAATGGTGGTGAATATATCAAACTTCTGCCCCATTTACATTCATGTGGCATCTCACACTTAACTTCACCACCTCATACACCGAAATAACGGATATGCGGAAAGACGACACCGTCATATCGTTGAAACCGGTCTTGCCCTCTTATCCCATGCTAGTCTTCCTAATACCTTCTGGACATTTGTTTTTGCCACTGTTACTTACCTTATTAATCGCCTACCTACCTCCACTTTACAATCTAATTCACCTTATTATTGTCTTTTTCATAAGCATCCTAACTACAATAAATTACATTGTTTCGGATGCCTTTGTTACCCATGGCTACGTCCCTATACCTCCCACAAACTTGATTCTCGTTCTAAACCTTGTCTATTTGTTGGTTATTCATCCTCCCAAAGTGCCTACTATGCCCTTGATCCTGTTACCAACCGTATTTACACAACCCGACACATAGTTTTTGTCGAATCTGTCTTTCCTTATTCAGCTCTAACTCGTACTCAGCTCTCTCCAACTTCTCTAGCTGATTGGTTGCCACCATCAGTTGTTAATATTCCTCTATCCTCAACCAGTACCCCCTCTAACAACATACCCACTGCTTCTGCTCCCACATTTGACATCACATCATAACCTTCTTCATTATCCAGCCCTTCATCCCCTATTCTTTCCCCTTCTCCATCTATGCATTCTACTCCATCAGACAACTCTGTGTCATCCTCAGAAGTTAACTCTCCCCCCTTACATTCCACACCTACTTTTTCTTCTTCTTCTCATCCTGTACCACTGCTTCAAACTTATGTCAGACGCCATAAACAATCTGTCCCATCTGCTCCTGTCCTGGATACAACAAATATTCGTACCCGATTAAATCCTAAACCTAACCCAAAGTATCACAATGATAATTTTGTTCTATACACAGCTTCTGCCCTTCCTGTTACTAAACCCACAAGTGTAAAACAGGCTCTCAGTGATCCTCTTTGGCATAAAGCCATGAGTGCTGAATTTGATGCCTTACAAACCAACAAGACATGGACACTTGTACCTCCTGCTGCAGGCCAGAATATCGTTGGTTCTCGCTGGGTTTTTCGAATCAAATGCAAACCTGACGGCACTGTTGATCGTCTCAAGGCACGTCTTGTGGCTAAAGGCTTCACCCAACGTCCCGGCATAGACTTTGGTGAAACTTTTAGTCCTGTCATTAAACCTGCCACACTCCGTCTTGTCCTTTCTTTAGCTGTTTCTCATAATTGGCCCTTGCGCCAACTTGATATTAACAACGCTTTCTTGCAAGGAACCTTACATGAGGATGTGTATATGGCTCAACCCATCGGTTTTATTAACCATTCTTATCCTTCACATATTTGCAAACTCAACAAAGCTATCTATGGTTTGCGCCAAGCATCTCGTGCCTGGTACCTTAAACTCAAAACACATCTCTTATCTGATGGCTTCAAACCCACTATCTCTGACTCTTCTCTCTTTCTTAAATCGTTCGGTTCTTCTCTTATTCTTGTCTTAGTCTATGTAGATGACATTATCGTCACCGGTCCTTCTCCTACCCTCATTCAATCCTTTATCACCTCTCTTGCAACTAAATTCTCTCTTAAAGATCTTGATAATCTTTCTTACTTCCTTGGCATTGAGGTTCTTCCTCATTCTAGCGGCTTACTTTTATCTCAGTCCAAATATATTATTGATATTCTTTCTAGAACTAGTATGACCGATTGCAAGCCTATTTCCACCCCGATTACTAGCTTAGATCAGTTGCAATCATCATCAGGCACTCCACTGGCATCTCCAATTGAATATAGAGCTATCGTTAGAGCCCTGCAATACTTATCTATCACACGACCTGATCTCGCATTCACTGTGAACAAGTTATCACAGTTTATGCATAAGCCTTCTACTACTCACTGGGCTGCACTAAAACAGGTTTTGAGATATCTACATGGCACTCTTCATCATGGTCTATTGTTACACAGGTCTTCTCCTCTTTCTCTTCATGCCTTTACAGATGCGGATTGGGCAGGGGATAAAGAAACATGGCGTAGTACAACTGGCTACATTGTTTATTTGGGTCGCAATCCCATTTCTTGGAGTTCAAAACGCCAATCTACTTCTGCAAGGTCTTCTACTGAGGCTGAATTCAGAGCTATAGCCTCGGTTACAACAGAGGTTCAATGGTTAATGTCTCTCCTATCTGAACTTGGGTTCAATTCGATCATTACTCCAACAGTCTATTGTGATAATCTAAGTGCAACGAATTACTCTGCCAATCCTGTTTTTCATTCTCGGATGAAACACTTAGCTTTGGATTTTCACTTTGTACGGGAAAAGGTTCAAGATGGGACACTACGAGTCACACATATTAATGGTGATGATCAACTCGCTGATGCTTTAACCAAACCACTTCTTCGACCACGTTTTCAGCTATTGATATCCAAGATTGGCCTTACCAAACGACAGTCCATCTTGCGAGGGAATATAAACGAGATTAATAAATCATCCCCTAGTAAATAGTTGTTGTTAGTTTAGCTAATCATAACTGGTCATCCTACATTGTAGGATCTGTATTTGTAATCTGCTAGAGACTAGGAAGTTCTGTTATACCTGTATTTGTATATATACGTATTCATCTTCATCAATAATAATTAATTCAGTTTGATAACCTTTATATGTTGTTCTCTCCAAGGCGTGCAATATTGGTCTTTTCGAGGGATCGGGCTTCCAAATGCTGGTTCGAAAATGTCCCACCTATTCTATGCAGATGATGTAATTTTTATGGGTGAAGCTTCGGTAAGTAATATGGCCAATCTTTCACAAATCCTAAGATGTTTCACATTGGCATCTGGTCTCTCTGTAAATTTAAAGAAATCCAAAGTATATGCTGTGGGAGTTGAGCAATCGCATCTTCTTTATCTTGCTAGAACGCTTCATTGCAATCCCGATTCCTTTCCTTTCACTTATTTAGGTATTCTAGTTGGCTTAAACATGAACTTGGTAAGGAATTGGGAATCGGTGATTGGGAAAGTATCTAAATGATTGTCAAGATGGAAAGAAAAGGTAGAGTTACTTTAGAAAAAAAACCTCATGGATTTCGTGGTCTTAAATGTTAATGGCAAAAGAAAATGGGGGGGTTGGGAATTGGATCCATTCAAGCTTTAAATTTGGCTTTATTGATTAAATGGCTCTCGAGGCTTAAACAATACAAAGATGCTTTATGGGCCAAAGTTATTCTAGCAATTCATCACTCCAATAGGAAATATCAAACCTTCCCTTGCAAGAAACAGATTGCTGGACCGTGGAAGAATATTATCAAAGTAGTAGAAAACATGAAAGTTTTGGGCATCGATGTTCATTCCTTCTTGAGACGCAATGTTGGTTCTGGACAAAAAACATGGTTCTGGTCGGATAATTGGACCGGATTAGGTCTTTTGAAGAACATTTTCCCAGCGGTTTTTCTTGCCGAACAAGACAAGAAAACTGTCGTCTCTTCTCGGGTGGTTTCGGGTACCTTACCTTGTGTATTAAAATGGCAATGGGGCCAGCAACCTCACTCTCTTGATGTTGAAATTCAGAAATTGAGCTGTGAATCTCTATTGGCTTCTACTAAATTATCTAAGGTACCAGATTGTTGGGGATGGGAATAGGATTCATTCCATGATTTCATGGTTAAAATTGTAAGAAAGAAGATTGAGTCAAAACTTTTGTTGCATCAAGATGGCTTTAAAATTCCCTGGTTAAATTGGGTGCCTTAAAGGTGAATGCATTTGCTTGGAGGGCGTTATGGGAAAAATCCCATCCAAAACGGAGTCGGCTAATCGTGGTATTCCGATAGAAGTAACTTGCCCGGTATGCTTGAATCAATCTGAAATGGTGGATCATTTACTAATTAGATGCAAATTGGCAAGTCAAGTTTGGGATTTAGTATTTGGTTGGGTTAAAGATCCTAGAGATCTAATTATATCGGTTGTTGATATTCTCAATATTCATGAAAAATGGCCATTCATAACAACAGAAAAAGACCTGCTACATGCCATCTTTCTTTCAACTCCATGGTGTATTTGAAAATTCAGAAACAACGTGACCTTCAACAACAAAGGGAGGAGGGCTGAAGACGAGATCAAATTGGTGTCTTTTTGTGGTATAAAAATAGAGCAAAAATATCAAACTTAGATTGGAATAATTGGTGTAATTTTTCCTTTTAATTTCCTTTATGTACTATTTCTTTTCTCTAGCTCCTTGCTAGTTTTTGATTATAAAAGTGGCTGGCTGTTCAAAAAGAAGAAAAAAAAAAAGTAGTGATGGTATCAATGTAAAAGAGGCGATGGGCTAGATGGAAAGATGATGTCGGTTCCGGTAGTCCCCAAGGGATTGAACTATCGTGCGAATGCTTTGTGGAGTAACGATGTTGGGCTAACATTTCGTTCACGTACTAGCAGAATTCCTCCTCGCGATAGTTTCGAGCGTTCATTGATGTCGATCAAGACCGCTCTGATACCAATTGATACGAACCGGGTCGTTAATGAAATGGTCCAAAAAATAGAGAGAAACCAAAGAGAAAATTGGAAACCAACGTATTTTTTTACTAACTAGGATTTTTCCCTCCCCGCGTTGCGGCGGGAACTCATGTGCTTGTGTATATATATTTGCGTTTGTAATCCAATCAGTAAGCATGTTATGTAGCCAATAAATCTAAATTAACTCCCAAATGAATAGTGAAACTAACCTTACAAAATAAAACACTTTGACTAAATGGTTGAAGATGAGAAAAGTACAAAAGCAACCTGCAGCTAGTGACATGATTTCCAATAAAATAGACCAAAATCTTACATCATTGCTCTTTTTAATCTTCAAAATCTGTACCGTTGGTCATACTTAGTACACAAAAGTCAAAAACTTTAGCCAAACAACTGGGCAACCATATTACTTTGCGAACAAATGGTTTAAAACTGTGGTGTTATTTGTGTTTTTATTTTATTGGATTCTAAGTTTCGATACTACTGGTATGAAACTTTTTAATTAACCAAACGTTCACAGAAAGGTACTTTTCAGTATATAAGAAACTTTGTGTGCAACATGCGTTTAAGTTTAAGAGCTCAAATAGTTGAATAACAAATAATCTTTGTTGACTACAAGGAACACAAAACACATATATTCAAATTCTTCTATCTAACATTTTAGATAATGTGATATATATGATGACTAAAGCTTCATTTCAGACGGCTTTCAATCGGTTTAACCTATTGAATCATCTGACCCATAATGGAACCAATAAAAAAAAGCAGGCCATATATTATTAAACTTGTCAAGAATGACATCTACAGAAACATATAACCTCAACTTATCAACCATTGTTGGATTTGATCGCCCTGTTCTTATAACTTGATATCGTGCTATCAATAGTCTCTCCATCATTTGTTTTAAAATTAAGCAGATTTAACAAAAGTTCAAAGGTGTTCCATTAAAATAACAATGAGCAAACCTCCCAAAATTAAATGATTTCAACAACAAGAAGAAGGAACATAAAAACTAACCGTTTAGCGGAAGGGAAAAATAAAGGTAGTTTAGTAATCTATCATTTCTTCTCTTATTCAAGCTCTCTGATCTAATATACTTACAAATAAATTCTTTATTATATGCAGAGGAACATCATTAGGTATATTGATGCCATTTTGGTAATCAAAATTCTAATATTCATCACATGTCGTTTTGTAGGTACCTTTTGTTATGATTGTATATATATGTGTGTGTAGCTTGAGAAGCAACATGCAGTTGGAACTTTTTTGAAGCTATTGCAATTGAAAATTATTTTGAAGTTATTGCTATTGGAACTATCTCATAACTTTTAAGCTATTGTTGGAACTTTTTTGAAGCTGCTTGTGCTGCGTGAACTTTTATGCATATCAGTACTTTAACTTATGTTGTTGCTCTCATGCTTGAAGCTAGTGCTTTTTCGAAAATCTGTATGATGCATATGGGATTATAGGGTATTACCGACCCCTTTTTAACTGGTTCGGTGGAACATTTCGCTTCTTTGCTCCATTTCTAAATATAGCAGTTCATAAACAACGTCACCCAATGCTGCATATGACATAAAAGAGTCAAAAAAACGTATGACTAAAATGAACGAAAAGTGAAATTCATTACATTCAGTTCTGAAATTACCTATTGATTTTACTGTTTTAACTCCGAATGAGTGGAACAATCCATGAAAACGTGTCTGACTTGCTTGATAAACTCTATAATTGTGATCAAGCATGAAAAACCTATAAACAATTAGAATGTAACCTACAATGGACCTAAATAGCATGATACGATCATCAAGGAAAATGAGTCAAAAATTAGAGTGTATACAATGTTGATCTGTCGATATCTCAAATCATGTTTCAATAAGAAGTATTGTTCTATAACATAACAGTGAAGATTCAATCCATCTGTAACCACCACTGTTAAACCCCCATGTCGCGGCTGTGGGTGTTTCGGAATCAGGTGAGCTTTCGGTTGAATGATTTTCCCACCGTTGACTACATCTGCATGGTTTCCTTCCCCCCTCTCTTTCTCTCGGCATTGACTCCGAACAAATCCGGCCGCTCTTCGGTGCAAGATAGATCCCTTTGAAGGAGCATTTGGTGACATAAACCGCTGCATCTCCGACGAGTGCCACCCGATCCGGTAACCGTCGCGGCTGTGGGGCTTCCCACTCGGATGATTTCATCTTTCTCTCTCTATGTACATAGACAGTGTGCAGGGTTGGAGACGATGGTTACCCAGGCCACGTGTAAGCCAACTAACATAAAAATCTTCTCCACCGTTCATTCGGTTTCGTTTTAAACATATAGAGTAACTTTTCATTACTCCAAACATGGTTTAAATACAATGCAAATAACTTGAAAATAGAAACTAACTAACATGCATGGGACATGGTGAAACATGTGTATGCAGTAATAAGGAAACAAATCACAATGCTGTGACCAGAACGTGGCTTTGACTGGGCTTGGATCGCTCTCATCGGCAGTGCACTTGGGCTGCTGATGTCAGACTTCGTGGGTCAGTTTAGTAGGCTCACATCATAGTCAAATTGAATGATATTTCAACTGATTCTTGAGATTTTTTTTTTCTTTTCTCACTGTTAATCTTGAACCGCTACGAAAACAACCTTTTGTTCTTCCTATTATCAAACATTAAAATGTGGTTACTTTTGTTTCTAACTATTTAGCGATTCTAGTTTAAACTAATCTATAAATAAGTACTAATCTATTATCAAACACCAATATCGCCACCGTACCACGCTCCGCCACACCACTGACACCACCACATCATACGACTGTAGGCAACAGTAGATCGGAAGCACAGGAGCCACTAGATCCACCGGCCTCCGACGACATCGAAAAAGATGAACGCGACCGGCTAATGCGAAGGCAAGGAAACCTTTCGACTACCCCTGCCGGAAACCCACTACCACTGCAATAGTACATCGGAAGCACAAGAGCCACCAAAGCCGTCGGCCTCTGGCCATATCGAAGAAGATGAAAACTAGCTACCGGCGTGGAGGCAAGAAAACCCTTCGAATACCCTTGCAATTGGAGTAGTATCAAATGCAACAACAGTTGCACCCATAGCTACAGTGTTCCTCTTCACAAAGAAAACTTGCCTTTTAATATTAACAAAATATCAAATATATTTATAATTAAAATAAAAAATTGTTTATCATAGAATATTATATATACCAATAATTATCATATTGTTTACCTATAACGTTCTATGCGCTTTAAAAAAATAATATAGCCAGACTCATTAATCGGTTTGTGAAACTCTAGTTTTAAAAATCCACAGAAGGCGATGCGGCTCACGAGGATACCTAGTGGCAAGGTGTGATGTTCGAGCCAATATTTCTCCACCAATATTGCTTTATGCTTATACCCTGGTCTGACATATTTATATGTTGGATAAGACACGGATCTTCACCGGAAAATCCATGACGCCTACCACTAGGCCACCTTTAAGTGGTTACAAGCACTCTTCTTATTTTGCTTTTTTGTTACCTTTTCATCAAGTTATATATACGAATTAAAACATTGAGTTTCTCATATTTTTATTTCATTTCATTTTAACCTATCCAGAAGATAATTCATGTCACATTGTCAAACCCCGTTGATCGGGTCTGGCTGTGACCGATTGATATTATCACAATATGCAAAATTAAATAATTTAAAACTTAATTCATAACATCATCCATGGCAATTGTTTAAGTGGCATAAAATCATTAATAAATATCCATAAGTCAAATTGTCTAAATATCCAAATAAAACATATTAATTAAAATATTCATAAATGATGAGGTGGATAGGGCGGTGGTTAAGTCTCCAAATTTCTAACTAAGGCGTCACCTATCCTTTAGAGACCTTCTGAAATACACACCCAAAGTACGTCAATATAATATTGGTGAGCTCATAAGTTTAAAACATATTACCTTTCACGGCAAGTATAATATTTAGTAAAAGAGTTAATGAGTATATCAGTAATAATAATATAACATCCAAGGTGCACTATAGAATGCATCACAATCAAACCTGGCCCCGGACTTACCCGCTTGAGTGCTAAAAAATCCCCTAACCCGTTACTACTAGATTGTTGGGTTTAATTGTGCCCTGCTATTAACGGTTAATTTGCACTAATTTATGACACAAAAATTATTGAATCTAAATAGGGGGTTTCCCTGCATAAAGGGCTCATTGTGTGCGGGGGATTCCTCAAATAGTACTATCCATAAATCACGCGGGTACTAATGGAGCTAATGATTTTGCTCTATTTAAGGACAAGATCATATAGTATTGCACCAAAAAATTATAACCAATGGGTGTGTATTTCACCCCAAAAGTTTTAAAGTAAAAGAGGGTTCACGAAACTCACCTGTGGGTTGATGACGGGGTTAACTTGAAAAGTTGTGATGCTACCGACCGGGAGGTTTCTAAGTTTATTTCATATGATATAGTACTTCATTAAGTGATTACTTAAGCCCAACCCTCAAGTTTTTTATTTTTCCTACTTGGCTTGATGATTTCTATTACACATGTGTAATCTTGTTTTAGGTCTTTGAGTTTTGAGTTCGTATCTTAAGTTTTGCTTAAGTTAGGACAATATCTTATAAGTTCAGATTATTATTGTTCTTATAAGTGTGTTATGATTCCAAAATAGTAAGGTTTCAATAGTTGATAAGTTTGTCCCTCAACTTTGTTGAAATGACATTTTTAGCCCTAAAGTTTGAAATTTTGCTCTTTAAGTACTTATGATGGCTTTTATTGTTTTAAGTGGATTAAGCTATTGTAATAAGTTAGTTTTTATGTCATTAGTTCCTACTTAACAGTTTCAAAAGTTTATTTTCGGTTTAGGCGTTGTATGGAGATATATTTAGAGGTTACTTACTTGTGATCGTTGAGTGATCCAAATGATGATTATATTTAATATTTAACTTATTTTGTGTATTTATTTGTCTTTGGAGTTCTAGATTTATGGCTCTAGGGTCAGTAAGTTAATTATTGAATTCTTAAACGTGTGTCGGATAGTGATTCGGGCGCATTCGTATCGTATGCTTAGATCCATTGCTTTTATTAAATTTAGCTTTTGATTTAAGTTTATGAGTCATAATCTACTGGGAAAACATTAATTTCTTTATTTTGGTGATTTTATATCTTTTTATGATTTTTCTAATTATTAGTCCGGTAACTATTTTATATTAATGGTAAATTTTGTAAAATTCTCTAGAAAGATATATAATTGAAAATATTTGGTGTTAAACTTTTTATCATTATTAAACTATTAGTTACTGGAAATTTTGGGTCTTACGTTGTTTTGTCAGTTTTTGGTGTTATAACACTAACGGTTGGGGTTTTAACGGGTGTTTCAGTTTTGGTTGACTTTGATCAATTTCTTGTCATATATAACTTTAAAATACTTATTACAATTTTTAGGTTCTGGAGTTATCACTAATATTGCTTTAATCTAGTTTTTAATAATTTTCTCTATTTTCAAGTGTATAAATTTTGTATTTTTGTTTATAAAACAAATGAATTCTAAAATTTTTGAAATTTAATTTCTAGGCATTTATTAATATTATAAGTCTACTGGAAGTTTTATATAACCCAAATTTTATAGATTTTTTATTTTCGTTACATTCCTCGGTTAGTCTCGTTAAGTACCCGTTAAGTCTCGGTTTTTCTACATTAAGCCGGGTTTGTAACCAAGAAAGGTTTTTCGGGTGGACTATTTTTATCAAAAGCGGGTTTGTAACCAAGAAGGGTTGTAAGAAAGCTTTTGTATCATTTAATTACTGAAAAATAAACTATTTTAGAGTTTCATAAAAAGTTGGGGTTCAACTATCATGGGTGATGTTTCGCGTGAACGGGTTACCTTGATGCAAAGGTTGATCAAGGGCTGAAGTGAGACCTGAGATGGCAAGGGACTACTGTTCAAAAGAATATATTAGACCAGGCCTATGTATAGGAAGAAATGAAAGGTAGAACTTGATGGTGCACAAGTGTCTGTGTTGTATAGCTTTATGAGGTTGATGGTGCTTGTGTTGGGTCGAATGAAGCTACCAAGATGACCTGAAATCTTGTTGTTTTTAGTACAAAGAAGATGGTTGATGGCGAGTTCAATTGAGAGTAGTATAAAAATGAGTGTAGAGAGTTAAAATGGTAAAATGATGAAGTGTGGAGGTGAGGGTGATGGTTGCGGCCGAAGTAAGGAGAAGGAGAGGGGAGAGTGGGCTCCAAATGTTTTAGTTTTGGGAAGATTTTGGTTGGGAGTTGAGGTTTTGACTAGATTTACAATAAACCAAAGATTTGATTTTTGCATGTGTTGAGTGAATGGGGATTGAGTGAAATGGGAGGTGAGCAAGACAAAACATATTTTATAAAAATCTTATCAAGTTTTATAAATTATGATTAATAAGTTTTATAAAAACTACATAATCTAGTAGACATGAATGATTGAGTTTGGGTTTAATGGATGAGTGTGTGTACATGCGTATATATGTGTGTGTGTGTGTGGGTGTGCTATTTTATGTAGTTTTAAGATTATATAAGTGTTATGATAACTTTTATTTTATTAGATGATTTATCAATATAAAGTAGGATTTCATAGGATCACTATTATGGATTTGATTATGACATAACATAGAGTTCTTATGTAATTAATTATGCATATAAGGTTACTTAGTATTATTGTTATTATTATTTAAGTTAGATGATGCAATATAATGGCATGTTTTTATAAAAATTCAAGTCTTTAATCTTTTATATATTTATGTGTTTTTAGACTTATAGGTCCAATAATTGTTTGATTTAAATGTCTTATGTTTTATAATTTGCATAGTTATAGTTATGTTGGCTAAATTTTGTTGATGATCCTAAATTGTATTAACTTTATGGGTTTGCTAGTTGATTTTTTAAATGAGCCGATAATAATGGTTTTAGAATTTTAATATTCGTTAGGGTTTCACATACTTAATTTATTAACCAAGGTTCATTTAGTAACTTTCGTCTTCTAAGGTATCGGGCCCGAGGCTTATTTGGTCGATTCATCATGCCTCATAATCATATGATGACCCATTGGCTCATATTTGTTTCGTGGGTCAAGACCCATTAAGTTTTGTGGCCTAATGGTCCAGTTAGGGGTTTGATGGGTCAAAGCCTATTTGGGTGTGTGTATTGATGTGGGCCTAAGCTCAATGTTGTTGGGCTTATTTCATGGCCTCCTCAGCCAAGGTTTAGAGTCATTGTGTGGCCTAATATGGTTTCTAAAAAAAACAAAAAAAAATTTCTAGTCCCAAAAACCGAGGTTGTCGTACACACTCACAACACTTTTTTTCTAATATAGTTTTGTAACATAATGTTTTATAAAACTCCAAGTGTACCATTAGGACGTGCTAATTTTTTTCATAATCAAGTTGTCATCATAATGTAAAAGTAATCGGAATACAAATGTAGAAATAGATAAAGTTGTTGGAATTTTTGTGCTTGTTTTTTCTTTTCTATGTTTGTAAAGTTTTTCTCGTTCAGTTAACGAATTCTTTATTGTGCTTACGATCATTTATATAAAGTTTTGAGAACTATCAACGCTCCTGTTCAACGGTTGGATTTACATCAAGTTTTCTTTTTTTCTTGCAATTTTGAACTCCACCTCCCCCAACATGCTTCTTTGTGTTAATGTTTGGAGTTTAAAATTTTTTCATGATCTACCACCCCCACCAACTTTGCGATTTTCATTTAATTTTACGTATTTAAAAACGTTAATGTCACATCATATCCCAACAAATATTTAGTTTTCCAAATAATACGTCCGAGTCTTTGCGGTAACTTATCATGAGTCACTCGCGATATCGGTCATGTGATTTTGTATAACAACTTACAAATTCAACCCCAATCTTTCACACATATACAAAAGCAACCTCCCTCCTTCCATTTATCAAACTAATTTCAATAATTCACCAGTCGCCATTCACCACTGTTCTCTGCGAGTCTTCCTCAACAATGGCGATCGACCTGTGCTCTGAAAACTCCGGCACCGGCAACACCATAACAATGAGCCCAAGAATCTCATTTTCTCACGATTTCTCCCACTCCGATACAGTCCCCGTCGAACACCTTCTCCGATCACTCTCCTCATCCTCCAACGATTTCAACTTCTGCGTTCAACAAAACCCCCACCACCAACACCACCACGCCGACGAGCTCTTCTCCGGCGGCAAAATCATCCCCACACAAATCAAACCACCACCACCGCCACCGCCGCTGCCACCGCAACCACCGACGTCGAACCGAATTCAACCGCCGGTGGTGGACGATGAGCATCACCATTCATCGAAATCGTTTTGGGGGTTCAAACGAAGCAGCAGCTGCGGCAGCGGGTATGCTCGGAGTTTATGCCCGATTCCTCTGTTATCTCGGAGCAATTCCACCGGATCTTCAACAAGCACGAAGCGGTCATCGTCTTCGAAAGAAGGGTATACTCATAAGCATCATAATAATTTACAGAAACCTCCATTGAGGAAGATGAATTACAGCTATGGCAATAATATAATGCCGGTAATGGGGTTCGGGTCAACCCGGTTATCAATTTGGGGTTCGGATCCTTCTTCTCCAATGGCAAGAAGAGATGAATTCAAACGTTTGATTTGATGAATTTGCATCTCTGATTCATGAAACCATGGTGTGATTCTAAAATTTTACAAGAAAACAAGATATATATATATTAAAGAAAACAATATATATATTAAAGATTGTTAATGATATGATTAGTCTACTCTTGGATGGGTGTGAGTAATTAGGGTTTGTGTTAAAGTTAAGTGGATGAAAAGACAGCGAATGTGTAGAGGGTTTGTTTTGATGTAATTGGAGTGTATGATCGATCACATGCATTTGGGATTTTGTGGTGGTTTGTAAAAGTAAATTCGCTTTCGCTGGGGTTGTAATGTAATGTTGTAGTTGTCATTTTGGATGTATATGTCCCATAATATATGGTTCGGATTAGGATGGTTTGATTTGGTTCGTTTGGTTTTAGTTTAGCATGTTGATTATTCTATCTTTTTTTTTTTTTGAAGTTTTATTTAAATATGTCGTTTATTATTTGTAACCGTTCTTGAAATCAATTTTTTTATGATTCGTAATTAAGGAGTTTACGTTTGTATTTTAATGGAACATCTCGTTACGAGTAAACCGTTAAAATTTGTTAAAGATTTTAAGAAGACATGTAATAGGAATCATAATGTATTGTAATATTTTTCTGATATTATTAAGAAGTATTTGTTTTTATTAGCCGTAATTCTATTTTCATGTCTGCTGTAGGCGCGGGCCGCATTTGCATTGCAGGCGAGCACCTATTATTTTGCAAGAGGACGCCTTTGCATTATAGGCTGGCGATTATAAAGTTATTATTTAATAAAATTACTGTAAACAATAAAAATTACAAAATAAAAATTATAAACAAGTATAAGCAACATAATACATAAGGAAAAATTACAAAAAAATAAACATGTTTATTGCACATATAAACCGGTTAGGAAGATATGATCCAAAGACTGAGTACAATAAATATTAGGTAAAATGACTATGAAAACCAATAGAACATAAACTATTGTGTAAAATACAATTCAAAAGTTGAGAGCTGGGGTGGCATGAATAGGATATGTTGTTCCACATACTTGTACACCATTTCTACGGTAAAAATGTGTAGTTATTATCGTTTACTACTTCCAGCTTCGTTGCCACAAACACAGGAAACGATTAATCATTTATCAAAAATGTACGTTGCGATGGTTGTTCAAAAAACATATTCGTTGGTGGAAATTTACAAGATATAAATGTGCAATTTGGTATGTTTACTTCTTGTCTCATATTGGTGGGGGGAAACAACTTTAAGTGACTTATAAGGGGCTTTCCCTTATGGGTCACCAAAGTGGTAGTTGGGCCAAGAGAAGGGCTAAGCCCACACGCGCGCCGAGTCGAGAGGAGAAGCGAATGGGCGCGTTTGAGGCGCACTTTGCACTTACGCATCGTCGCTACGAGATAAGGAGCTTTTATTTTTAGCTAAGACCCGGTTCAGAGGCTTGCGGATAGAATCGGAAAAACAAACTACGAGATAAATACGGTGGATAGAGTCGATCAATAAGATTCGGGTTATCTGCGTAACGAATTAGCGAATTGGTGAGGGTCAACCTCATCCCTTGTTTTTCTCATTGTTGGTTATAGTTTGAGTCTATAAATATGGAGCTCCTAGCTCGAGTTTATGCATCTAAAAAACTACAGCTTTTCTTTGCTACACGTTTCTTTGCATCCGTTTCCTCACGAGCTTCACGTTAATCTGGTTCTATTGCTGTTGAAACACCAGATTCATTCTGCATTAAATCCTGGGAATTTACGTTGTAGCTTACAGCAAATCGAGCGCTTAAAATCCTTTAAGGACAGGAATACATTCTGTGCAGTTCGTCATTCAAAAAACATCGTATAACAAGTTGGTTTTATATTATTGCGTGTTTTTAATTCGTCCGATAATGGGACACTCTCCTTCTACCTTTCTATAATCATTTTCGGTCATGAAGATCAAACTGATTGGCCAATAACTTGGCAATAATATAATAATTAGTGATCTCTATTGGTCTGATCTCTTTTCAACATTCTTAAAGGATTTTATTTTTTATGTTAATATAACAGACAAATGGACGCTGAACTTCCTACCGCTAATATGAGATTCATGAATCAAGAGTTTGTCAAGTTGGACAGATCGACGGTTAGAACTACACCTGCTGGGCTGATAAAGTCAAATTTATGCTGATTGTTCTGAAGCTATTATTGTTCTTGATCCGTGCTTGCCCCCGATCCCAAACGACCCCGGTTCCTGAAGAGGGAAAGGAACCGGATCAGCAAGTGATTTCTGATCTGAATAAGCGAAGACTCGTCCGAAAGGAAGCTGAAGATCTTTGTCTTGGTCACATCAAGAATCACTTTCTGATCGCCTTTATGATTGTACTCGCAGGTTACAAGTCCGAGGGATTTATGGAAAGCTTTGAACTCAAATACAAGGCTCATGAAGAAGGTACTAATAAGGACCTTATTGCTAAGTATTTAGACTTTCAAATGGTGGATGAAAGTCAATTTTGGAGCAGGTGCATGAACTTCAAGTACTTGTTAACAAACTGACTGCTCTTTACATTCCTCTACCTGAAATCTTCCAAGTGGGGATTATTATTGCTAAATTGCCTCCTACTTGGAAGATTTCTCTAAAAGAATGATGCACAAATCTGAGGACTACTCTTTGGATGAACATTGAAGCACCTCCGAATTGAGGAGGAAACGCGCAATAGGGACAAAAGAAGTAAAGTCGGTCGCGAGTGTAATCATGTGGCGACTGGGGGTCTGGGCAAAAGGGGAAGTATGGATCAAAACAAAGAAACCGCTTGCACCTAAAAAGAAAGAATTCAAGAAGACCATTCAAAACAATAACCAGCAGCCTAAAAGATTGGAAATACCATGTTTGTGGAGAAACTGGTCATTATGCACGAGAGTGCCCTTACAGGAAATCTGGTCCTACGGCTGGCTCCACAAATGCGGTTGATGATCTTACCAACCTGGTAGCAAATGTGGAATGGTGATGTTAATATGCTTGCTCATCCTATACGAGTCGTGTGGGTGTAGGGGATGGTTTTTGGATTCTGGAGCCATGTTCATGTTTGTGGGAACCAGTACCCTTTTCAAACCTATGGTCCCGTACCTGAGGGAACTGTGGTTGTATGTGCCGACGGACATCGTGTAGGAGTTCGTGGGAAAGGTACGGTGCGACAAAGCTTCAGAAACAGACAGACTGTGACCCTTCAGGATGTGTTGCATCTTCCAGGTATATCAAAGGGTCTTGTTTCAACGGATAAATTTGATCGGAATGGTTACAAGCTGGTGCTTAAGGATCTGCGTGTGAAATTTTCTCTGAATAACCTATATGTGGGTCAAGCTAAAAACACGGGTGGAATGTATCGTCTTGACCTAGCTGAAAAGGGGAATGAAGCGGAAGAGATTGAGAATCTAGCATCTCTGTGCTTGATGGTTTTGGTAGTGAAAGTGATAGTGATAATAGTTTTAGTGGTGATAGTGGTAGTGTTAGTACCTTTGCTAGTGATGTTTCCGATTGTAATGTTATTGGTTATGAATTGAATGAAATAATGTCTTTTGATTATATCGCTTGTTCAATTTCTTTATGGCATAAACGTTTGGTACATACAAATATTAAAAATATTAAAAAAATGCAAACTAAAGATTTAATAAAATTAAACGATAAAGATTTTGAAAAATGCGAAACTTATGTAAAATCAAAATTTACAAAGAAACCTTTCCGAGTGTTCAGCAACGCAATACCTCACTACTAGAAACTAATCCATTCAGATATTGTGAACTGAATGGAATCCTTATCCGCTGTTGTAAGAGATATTTCATCACTTTCTGCGATGACTCGACCGTTATTTACTGTTTATTTATTGCGTACAAAAGACGAAGCATTTGACGCATTTAAAATATATAAGGCAAGGTTGAAAACCAATAAGAGAAACGTATAAAAATTCTTCGCTCAGATAGAGGAGGAGAATATTTTAACGCGAATTTGATTCATTTGGGAAGAGAATGGCATCATACATGAAAGAACTTCACGTTCACACCGCAACAAAACGGTTGGCTGAGAGAGAGAACCGTACCTTGGTAGAGATGGTTAACTGTATGTTAAAACAATAAGGTTTAACAAGTAATTGTGGGGGAGAAGCTTGACTCACCGCTGTTATGTTCACAATAGAATCACTAGTCGTATGATTCCAACTAGCCATAGAGTCTTGGAAGGAATGAAACCAAACTTAGATCACTTAAGAGTTTGGGATGTGTCGCTTATTATCGGACATCTGATCCTAAGAGATCCAAACTCGGAGCACGAGCTATGAAAAGCGTGTTCATTGGATATGCTCAAAATAGCAAGGCTTACCGACTGTTGGATGACGAATCAGGAACGGTGTAGAATCTAGAGACGTGGAATTCTTTGAGGAAAAGTTTTTAGAGGTGATGAAAACTTAAATCCCACAACAACTCCCTGTACTTCTCGAGAAAGTGTGCACCTTCATAAATTGTTGAAGAACCAATGAAGTACTAGAGTTAGAAAAGAGAAGAATTATGGAAATGATTTTATCTCTTATCTAGTTGAAGGAACACAAGAAAAAGTGATAAAAGAGGTCATTATCGCCATTAATTTGAATGATGATCCAAAAACGTATAGTGAAGCCATGTCGTCGAGAGATGCTCCTCTGTGGAAGGAAGCCATCAACGATGAAATGGATTCAATCATAGGAAATGGAACTTGGGAGTTAGCTGATCTACCCAAGGGAAAGAAGCCCATTGGATCCAAATGGATTTTCAAGAAAAAGTATCGTCCAGATGGATCCATCTCTGCCTATAAAGCAAGATTAGTTGCTAAAGGTTATAGACAGAGAGAAGGAATATATTACTTTGATACATATGCTCCAGTTGGTAGAATTAGTTCTATTATAACTCTTATAGCAATCTCTGCAGTGAAAGGTTTGTACATCCATCAAATGGATGTGAAGACAGCCTTCCTGAATGGTTACTTGAAAGAAGAAATTTATTTGGAGCAACCAGAAGGGTTTATGATATCCGGACAAGAGACTAAAGTGTGTGTAGATTATTAAATCTCTTTATGGTTGAAACAAGCTCCTAAATAGTGGCATGAGAGGTTGATACCACTGTGACTGTATTCGGGTTCAACACAACTGTGCTGATAAATGTATCTATACAAAATGCAAACCCGAATACACAGTCGTGATCTATCTTTATGTTGATGATATGTTGATTATTAGCACTCACCTAGAGGGTATTTTTGAAACTAAGAAATATTTATTCTAACTTTAGAGGGAAAGATTGGGAGAAGTTGATACCATTCTTGGGATCAAGGTGAAAAGAACAGATAGTCAGATTTCTCTTAGTCAATCACATTATATAGAGAAAATTCTGACAAAGTTTCAACACTTAAACATCAAAGAGTTAATACATTATTTGATCCAAGTGTAAAGCTAAAAGTGAAATTTGGGAGAGCTGTGGCTCAACTAGAGTATGCAAATGCAATTGGTAGCATGATGTATGCCACACATTGCACTCATCCTGACATGCCTTTGCTGTTAGCAAACTAAGTCAGTACACCGTAAACCCAGTACTGAGCACTGGAACACAGTGAGTAGAGTATTTGGATGCTTGAAAGGACAAGTAATTTTGAATTGACATACATGTCATCATCAAGAATACTTGAAGGTTATTCTGATGCCAGTTGGATTGATCAAAATAATGATTCAAATCCATAAGTGGGTGGATCTACACTCTAGCTGGAGGAGCTATTTCTTGGGTGAGCAAGAAACAGACGTGTATTGCCACACTCGACTATGGAAGCTGAATTCATAGCATTAGCTGCTGCAGGTAAGGAAGCAGAGTATATTAGAGATCTACTTACGGACATCCGTCTTTGGGATGTACAAATGCCATCAATTCCCATGTATTGTGATAGTGAGGCCATACGATCAAGAATATACAACGCAGTGTATAATGGGAAGTCAAGACATATTGGTCTTCGGCACAATTTTATGAGACAACTACTTGAAAGTGGTACCATCAAGGTTGTCTATGTCAAGACATGTAAGAACTTGGCTGATCCTCTTACCAAACCTCTAACGAGAGATTTGGTAGTAAATACCACGAGAGCCATGGGTCTAAAGCCACAATAGAATCGTTAGTGATGGAAACCCAACTTGAACTTAGTACCCCTATTTCTCAAGTTTAATGGGTAACAACAAAGTCACTTAACGATAGAAGGTACTATCAATTAATTTGATAGATCCATATGAGGTAAGATAGTACGTCGTTGCCGAGAACAAGGTTGAGCTAATGCTCTTAACAAAGTTTGGAGATATTTGCCTATATGATCTAGAGGTAGTGCCGCCTCAAATGAAGATCTGTGGTTTATCTTCTAGAGGGTCATGAAAAGGATTTATAGCGCACGACCATATTCGCGCTCAGTGTGAACGTAAAGTCGGCTGGTGATGTGTGGGGGTAAACCGGAAAGGGGTCATCAGGTTCTTGGTTTAATTTCATAGGACAGCAGTGAATTTGTCTCTTCTTGTTTATCCAAATAAACTGGGTTAAATCTTCGTGACACCCGAGTGACATCATCGGTCATAGTGAAAGGAAACATTCCCACTTGGTGGGGGATTGTTGGAAATTTACAAGACATAAATATGCAAGTTGGCATGTTTACTTCTTGTCCTACATTGGTGGGGGGAAACAACTTTGAGTGACTTATAAGGGGCTTTCCCTTTGGCTCACCAAAGTGGTAGTCGGGCTAAGAGAAGGGCTAAGCCCACATGCGGGCCGAGCCGAGACGGAGACGCGAGCTCGCGAATGGGCGCGAATGGGCGCACTTTGCACTTCGCACGTATGCATTGTCGCTAGGAGCTAAGGAGCTTTTATTTTTAGCTAAGGCCCGGTATAGAGGCTTGCGAATAGAATCGGAAAAACAAACTACGAGATAAATACGGTGGATAGAGTCGATCAATAAGCAATTCGGGTTATCTGCGTAACCGAATTCGCGAATTGGTGGGGGTCAACCTCATCCCCCGTTTTTCTCATTGTTGGCTACGGTTTGAGTTTATAAATATGGAGCTCCTGGCTCGAGTTTATGCATCTAAAAAACTACAGCTTTTCTCTGCTACACGTTTCTCTGCATCCGTTTCCTCACGAGCTTCACGTTAATCTGGTTCCATTGCTGTTGGAACACCAGATTCATTCTGCATTAAATCCTGGGAATTTACGCTGTAGCTTACAGCAAATCGAGCGCGTAAAATCCTTTAAGGACAGGAATACATTCCGTGCAGTTCGTCATCCGAAGAACATCGTATAACATGTTGGTTTTATATTATTGCGTGTCTTTAATTCGTCCAATAAGGGGACACTCTACTTCTACCTTTCTTATAATCAGTTTTGGTCACGGAGGATCAAACTAATTTGGCCAATAACTTGGTAATAATTAATAATAATTAATTGATCTCTATTTGGTCTGATCTCTTTTCAATATTCGTTACTTTATGTCATACATAGACAACAATACTTGGAGGTTTAGTAAAATTAGTGTGTTCTCCCCCGCTACGCACGCGGGAGTTTGGTTCATTTCTTCTATATTACGCGACGTGACTTTGTTCGTTTTCGGCTCGACTTATCGGAAGCCACTAAAGCGAATACCAATACTGGTTTCGATAATACATATACCGGAAACGATGATGTTCACTCATAATCGGTTTGGTTCGTCGGGTTCGTCGTAGTAACGCAACAATAATTACACTCGTTATAACCTACGATATAAAAAAACTTGATTTTGAATAAGACTTTTTTAAAAAAAAAGTTATATCCCTAACACTAAAAATCTTATGGGTGATCACATAAAAAAAAACTAAAACCTAGATGGATAAACTTGAAAAACTACAAAATCTATTGTAACACTCATCTTGGTTTTAAATATATAATTTTGATCAGATGAAAAAAAGCTATTATTGTTATTATTATGATATATTTGCAAGTAGGACTGCAAACGAACTGAACGTTCAGCGAATAGTTTGTGAACCGTTCGGCGGAAAGTTCGTTTAGTAAATGAACGAACACGAACAAGAAAATTTTGTTCGTTCATGAACACTAGCCGCGTTCGTTCATTTATGTTCGTGAACGTTCGATAATGTGTTCGTTTATGTTCGTTTATATTCTTAATGTTTGTCTTAGTTATTTTTATGACAATTATATCAAGTATTTTTTGATATTAATACTTATTTATTTTTGATTGATTTTGTGTAATGTTTATAATAAAAATATAAATTTTATTCTGAAATAAATCTACGATCATTTGTATACATTTGTGTTCATTAGCTTCTTTGTGTTCGTCATGCTAACAGTTGTTTGTGCTCGTTTGCTTTTGTGTATTCATTTGCGTTCGGTAAGGTTCGTAACAGTTCATGAACATGTTCATTTTCTTAATGAACGAACACGAACAAGAAATCTCGTTCGGTATGTTCGTGAACAATTAATAAACAAGTTTATTTCTTTACAACGAAACAAACATGAGTTTGTTCGTATTCGTTCGGTTCGTTTGCAGCCATATTTACAATGGTAAGATCCAATAAAGAAAAGTACAATAAAAATGATCCTAGGTACCCTATCCCCTAATTATCCTATCCTCCACATGGTCAGGGGCCACTTTGCAAAAATGGTACGTCCAGTGGTTAAGTTGGAGTGCCAAATGTTTAGCGCAGCTCTCAAGTTACTAATTATATATATAATATTTAGGAAAGTAAAACTTCAATTTCTTATCATAAGAATACTCTTAAAACGTATTAAAAAGATCACCCAGTAAATTTCGCATTCTTAAACCTATTTTATAGGAAAGCAAAAATCAGACGTCTTTACCCAAGGTCTGCGGCCTATTCCAGGTCGGGCGTCTATTCTTGAGGTCGGGCGCCTATTCCCTTATGACCACCCGTTTTTGAAAAAAAATTAAAAAGGTGCCGGCGGCCCTAACATTAATGTTAGAGAGGCACTCGCAACCATATGCATGTACAAACATTCTCTGGTAAAAAAAATAAACGATGACTTTAAGGACACGTGTATGTTTTTAAGTGGTCCCCTATACAAAAGCTCACGTCTGTTAATAGAGGCGCCAACACCTTTTCCAAAAAAACATTTGACAACAATTTTTGAGAAAGACTTTTGAGGAAAATTCAAGGAAGAAAAAAAGATATTTCAAGAATTTTCCCCTAATATTATTATTATTATTTTTTATGACAATAATTGTTTATAGTATCATTTCATGTAATGACATGGGGTACTGTATCACATCAACGCTCTATACAATTTCCCATTACATTACATAATATTTAAAAACCAAGTGAAAGGAATAACGGTTTCTATGATTTACATCTTACCCCGTTCCCTATATTACAAGTCTCTTATGCAGTGGTGTCCAACCTAAGACAACCCAAAACTAAACCTCCTCTCAGGCCTCAGCAGCTGCTGGTAAGCACAACGACGACCACACCGCCAACCCATCTCCCATCGCAACAATCGAGGACTTCCATCTCCACCAGCCAAATTGAGGTAGGTTTCGACCATCCCTTGAATACCCTTGGAAATCGAACGTGGTGTGCTCTCCATATCATATATGCGTGTTTCGTTTCAACTAGAAATGAAGAATTTGGTTGTTGAGAGAAAGAAAGAATGACAAGATGAAGATGAACGAAGGAATGTGGAATGTGGTGTGTGGTTGTGTGCTTGAAATTCAATTTCATATGAAGTTACATTTGACCTCTGAAGCACCGAAGCGGCCCAAACCCTGCAGTACCCGTTTCGGGTACTTGGTGGAAGCGGAACGCGTACGAAACGCCTAAGAAACGTTTCTATCGCGCTTCGGTTTCGGGGTTATCGTACCGGGACGTTTCAAGGGAGTTTCGGTGGAGTTTCGCAAGGTGCAGTGATGCAGCGCAAAATGCTTTAATCTTGAGTTCGAGTAAGACAGATGCTTCTTTGAAACATCACGAAGATCTTAAAGATATCAAGTTGCGGTTTCATGAAGGAGATGAGTAGGAGAAGATGAGTTGTAGGGAGGAAAGAGTAAAAAAAAAAGAATAAAAAAACTAGTTATAATTGAAGTCAATTAAATAACAAAAATAAGTGAGTTTGTTCATTTCTGATTAGTTGAATAAGCAACATATTTGCTTTTTTCTGATTTTTTTACTTTTGTTTTACTCATGTTGCAGTGGATAAAAACGTACAGCAATAAACATTATTTCTTTTTTTTTTTTGGTATTCCCATCTATTCTTTCAATTTTTAATTTTTTTTCCCTTGACGTTTCTCTTTGACTGTTTTAGTGGTTCACAGTTACATATTCAAATTGTTTGATATGTAAGTTTGTATAACTTTCTTTTAAGTTTTTCTGTTTAAGTATATTTTATAAATTACAAATAAATGTGTCATAAGTATGCTTGTATGTTTATATATTAACTATATAAAACATTATGTATTATTTAATTTTTATAAATTTTTAATACTAAACGCATCGCATACATGATGCGCTCGCATCGCGCATCAGATTTTAGTATTAAACGCATCAAAGCACATCACGCATATAAAACCAAGATCCCTAATTACCTAAAGAATTTGTTTTGGATTTTGTTTAATAATTTAATGTCTATTTTAGAAATGTTTGATATATTTTTATTTTTTTATATATTTTTTGGCCGTACCTTTGGCGTACCCGTATCTAGAATTTTTTATTTGCCGTTCCCCGTACCCGTACCGTCCCCGTACCCCCTCCCGTACCCGTTCCGGTGCTACATAGCATTTTGACTCCTACAACCATTACCCCTATACTTATATTTAAATAAAAAATTGAAACTAACAAAATGATGGTGTAGATTCAGCAATTAAAAGCTTATCATGGTTGGCCTTAAATTAAACTACATGTTAGTTTATTGTTTCATTATTTTGAGTGTGACTTTTATCTCTTATATATACTTAAGTTCACATAAATTTAAATTTTAGTTTTAGGAGTTTTCAACATTAGATACATTTTCCTCTTTTCAATCCACTTAACTGTACAAATAAGGTAATTGTTTTTGTTATTTCGATTTTTGAGTAATCTTTTTATTTAATTCACAAATATGTGACACCGGACATATGTTTAAGAAAAGAATTGTTTTGAACATTGAACGATGTATAACCATGAGTAATTTTTAGGTGAATAGTTCCAAACAAAAGTATTTGGATATAAAAATAAACATATTCGTAAAAAATACTTTGAAACGGAAAGTTTTATGCAGCGTCATTAAAAGCTTTGTTAATCCAAGGATCGCTGCAGGAATTATCAATTTGATTTTAACAAGTATTAATCGTGGAATTATCAATACCTGATGTTTAACGGATTGTTTATCAAAAGTTGAAATTGATAAACAAAGAAGAACAACTAGAAAAACTAAACGTAATAATGCAATATAAAGATTATTTTCAATTGATCTTCATTCATAATCAATTGATTACAATTGATTATAATACTATATGTTCTTGATGCTTGATATTGTTATATTGTTGATGTTCTTTTGATCAATGTTCATCGATCAGTATATACACCTAATTGTGTATAGATATCTTCCTATTCTGTTCCTATTTTCTAGCTAATATATCGTTATTCTGTTTTGATATTCTGTTTCTATATGTACGAATCCTTGCCTTGTTTATTGGCATAGGAGTTCACAATTTACATAGGAAATTGTAAATTACATAAAGAATGTTGTTGATGTGACGTGAAATATTCTGTTGACTTAATTATCTTCGTCGTCATTGATTTGATGATATTGCTCTGACATGTTGACTTGTTGACTTTTTGTTACGTACTTGATGATTTGAAACAATACAAGTTTGTTAATCTTCCGTAGGAAGTTCTTCTTCCGCAGCAATTAGTCTTTCGCAGTAACACTTTGTCTCAGCATTTGCATTTGTTCTTAGGGTGTGCTTCCACAGGAGTTCTTGTACTTGTTCTTTAGCAGCAAGCTCTCCTTCAGCAGCTCCTTGATCTTTGGTCTTGTTCAGCAGTTGTTGTTCTTTCGTAGGAGATCTACGGAAGCACAAACTTAAGTTATGCTCCGGAGAACATCTACAAAAGAACACTTATTCATCCGTAGGTTGTTCTAACACTTAGTCAATTTTTCCAAATTAACCAAGTCTGATGTTTCTTGTAATAACATAACCTAACACACACAATAATATGGGTTACCATATAATTCATGCATTACATTATATTATCAAAAAAAGAATTACAATGATTAATTACAAGAGTTAACAAGTCAACTAAACCTATACATTTGATCTAGTCCTAACAATACTCCCATATAGGTTTAGCCTCTTGTAATCATCTGTTCAAGTCTCTCAATTCTTGAACTCTTGTCAAAATTTTGGTGTTAAAGTATCCTACAGTATTCTTTTGATCTTCATACAGATACTTTATCTTCATTCTTCCCATTCTCTTTAATGTTTTGTATTTCAAGCCTAGGATGTGCTCTTCAGTGGTTAATGTTGCAACAACACTATTGTTGGACACCACTTCCAGCTCATCCTGTTCTGAAATTCTCAGTTCTGTATTGGTTCTATTTCTGCTCCCATCAGTTGACCAGCCTCAAACTTCCTTCTCTTGTAGTTCTTGGCATGGAGCTTGTCAATAACTTGAATGATGTGTACATACAAGCACATGTCATTTTGAGCATCCTGGTCATTCAGCTTGGGAAAATACTTGTCATGTAGATATGAAGTGTAGCTTGGATGAAGCAGTTTGATCTCCATAGAGTCAAATAGTCTTATGCTTTCACCCTTCTTCTATGGATTATTTCTTTGCAACACCAACTCCTTGGTTCTTTCTATATAGCCCCATTCTGTGATAGGCATTGAAAATTGATTTCCTTTTGTGATTTTGATTGATGCTTCAGATCTGTCTTCATATCCAATTCTTTGTAAAAATTCATCATCTAAAGCTTGAGAAGAACTGACATGAGACCTTTTCTATTTCAAACTCCTTTTGTTGTGTTCTGCATCTTCTCTCTTTGCTTCTTTAAGCATATTTCCCTTGAACTTGTCATTCAGCTTAGCCACAAGTCCAGAGAAGTCTCTTCCCCTTAGACTGATTGGGTAGTTTGTGATGGGAATGTTTTGCAAAGTAGTGAGGTCTGCATCTGGAAGTGTAAGGAGTGTTTCCACCCTTAGAAAGTATTGAATCATTCCAGATGTTCTCTTCAGCACAACCTAATCCCATTCTGAATCATATTTCCATGCTATTATTTTATATTCTTCAGCTGCTCTTGGAGTGGTCATCTGATTAAAGAGTTGTATCAATGTAGTCTTTTCTTCTGTTATCTCCCTCACAGCAGTTCCCAGGGGCCATACTTGCTGGGAATGATGTCTCTTGATTCTTTGATCATTCTTTCTCTGCCCTTATACATCTTTGCTTTGAACTATAGTTGGTTTAGTAGGAGTTTGTTTTGCTTGTTTGTAGGCAGGATTGGGAGCTCCAGTCCTGAATTTCACTCCTGTTTCTAGCTCCACCTTCATCACATGCTCCATCATAGCTCTGAGCTCACCAATTGTTCTCCCTTTAAGCTCATGTTGCTTATAGTTGTGACTTTGTAACCAGCAAGTTATGTTGTACCTTGTCAGATTCTTTGTGTCACAATGGCCCAAGTCTTTTCTTATTTGCTCCATGTCCTTGAACTTTGAAAAAGTTTCATAATTGCAAATTAGGAGCATCAGTCTTGTAGCATCAAACTCTTTCAAAACTTGGATCATTTCAGGCATATTCATTTTCTCTACCAAGTCATAGGGAAAGCCACTGTTGATTAAGTCCATGAACATGGCAGATTGAGCTCTTTCTTCAAGTATGTCTTCGGTTGATAGCATGCCAGATTCTTCTTCAGTAGCTGCTTCAACTCATCATCACTTTCTTCTTTGACGATGTCAATTTGCTGATAAGCTGCAGGATCACCTGATGGAGTGTGAGTTGGGGAGACCCTTTTTGTTTTCTTTTGTTGATTTTTAGATTCAGCACCTTCATCTTGAGTTTTGCCTAGATATTTTCTTTTCCTACTGTAAAAGATTGTAGGTTCCTTTGATTTCATCATTGTACTCACATCAGCTTCTTTCTTTTTGCTTACTTCTTATTTAGACGACTTTTTCTTTAACTTCTCAATCTCATCATCTTTTGCTTTCAGTTGTTCTGATTGTTCAGAGATTAGCTCAATCATTGCATCATTCACCTCGTTATCAGTCTCAATATCTTCTCTCAGCCTTTTGATTCGTCCTTCCAGTTGAGTGATTGTAGCATCTTTCTCAGCTATCAGTCTGTCTTTCTCTATTAGTTCCTTCTTCATTTTCCTCAACTTTTCTAACTTCCTGTTGCTTTTAATGATCAAATTGTTGTATTTTGCTACCAGGTAGCTCTTACTCACATCAATCTCTTCTTCATTCAAGTCATCCTCATTATAAGCAATGATGTCAACATAACTACCCTCCTCTTGTTCAACTTCTTTATCTTTCTCCCTTTCAACCTCCAGACATATCTCCTCAGTATCACCATCATTAACATCTTCATATACATCCACATCAATGTTGAGTTTCTCAGTAGATGTTGGGCTATCAATTGGTGCAGTAGGTGTGGGTGAGGTGGTTGGTTCAGTTTGAAGTGGTGGTGTAAGGTTTGAGTGAGAAGTGGTGAGATGGGTTCTGTTACACCACAGTGTAGTGATGATTGAGATTGGATGGGTGAGATAGGTTGGGTATGCTCACTAGAAGATGATTCTGATAATTCTATCATAGTAGCTGGTGATGGAAGTATGGTTCATGTTGAGATAATGGTTGTGTGGTGATTGTTGTGGTGATTCGGTTGAGGTGTTTGTTGTTGTGGTTGTTCAGGAAATATGAGTCCCTAAGGTATGTCAGCAGTTTCATCCATCACATGTGGGAACATCTCCACCTCTTCTCCTTGATACTGCCCAGTCAATTTGTTAAGTAGAGATCTTTCTAGGTGAGTTTGTACAAACACATCACATTCTCTTTCAACATTGGGCATACATTCGTTTATGATCAGCTGGATGAACCTTGGGAACATGTACATCTTGTTGTTTTTTTGCATTCTTATTTGGTCACACAGGCAACCAAGAATGTACTTGGAGTAGTTGTACTTTCTTCCCTCAAAAATGCCGATGATTCCTGATGAGATGTGTCTCGAGAATCTATCCAAACCGGACTTCCTGTTGGAGATGCACTTGAGTAGGTGTGGCATAGGAATCTATACGGTTTGCACAACCTCCCCTTTTTGATCTCACCGTTTTGATAGTCTCCGTCATACCCCATTAACTGAAAAACTTTCTGAATGTATTCGTGATCAAATACATCAGGGTGACCTTCTTCACCTTTTCCGAACTCCAGCGCCCTCCTTATTGTTCGTTCATCAATTCTCAGTTGTTGATTTCTGATTGAAGCATAAATTACTTGTTCTTCATTTTCTTCCTCGACCCTCGCAGAGTCCCAGAAATCTATCATGTGTGATTGATAGATAATAGGATCCGCTGTTAGCGCAAAAAAACAATCTATTTCTTATCAGATAGCGGATGATGTCTCTGCATCCATCTTCCAATTCTGGATTCAGAAATGCACATATGTTATGATCTTTGACGAATCGATTAGTCATACTGGCTTTGATGTTTGACTGATGTGTGAATTATTTGTGTGGAATGAACGATTTTAGCGATTGTTGATGAAAGGGGTTTGAGAGATTTTCTAGGGCTGAGAAGGGTTTTGAGAGTGAGTAGAAAGGCCAACGGTTGAGATATCCTTTTATGCCTTTTCAGTCAATTTAAAAAATATTTAATATTATGGGACTCATTTTCCTTTATACCCTTCCGAGGTTATCCACAAGTTTGTGCTTCCTCAGAACATCTACGAAAGGCTAAAACTTTCATTTTTGATTTGATTTAATTTTATTCTTCCGCAGAACATCTACGGAAGGAAAAAACTTTGCTGTTTTAACCTTAACAAATTAATTCTCCCACAGGAACATCTACGGAAGACAAAATTTGTTATGAATTTGCTGTTTTATCCGTAGGTTACCAATCTACAGAAAGGCAATTTTTGTTCTTTTTGATGTATGATCTTAAACACAATGTTAGATCATTTGTTGTTTGCTATTGGACCTTGTTGACTCTGCTTCACGGCAATTGTGCATAATTGATTTGGTTAAAACCTTTAGATATCCTGCAGCCAAGTTAGCGCTCAAGTTTCAACTTTTTTTATTTACAGATGTAACACATTTGATAATCAGATTTTTATGCTGATTTACTACGCCCCCTAAATTTGTGATTAATCCTAAAATTACGCATTTATCAGAAATTTATAAAGAATAACATGAAAAACATTATCTGTCCAACTAATTAGCAAAGAAAAGAACAAAAACCAGAAATTATTTACAAGCATTGACATCATATAATGGGATCATACTATAACACTAAGAAACTTCCCAATGATAGTTTTAGTTGATGATAGAAGACAGATCTAGTGTTGATTGCAAGTATATTGATCCTCATAAATTCAAGCAAGAGTGTATATTCAACTTGCCATGCTATTTATCATGTTTTAAAATTGTTTAAAGATGGACAAGTATGGACTCCACATTCAATTCACATTGAAGTTTGTCCTCCGTAGATGAGTCAATTTATCACTTTTTCACACTTAAAACTATGCTCCGTAAGTTATAATCTCTATTTTAAGATTTCTTTGAAATCTTATTAATGCTGATATGATTGTGAGCTCGAATTAATATACAGTTGATCACCATGGATTCTTTTAGAGCTGTTCCTTTTGGAATCTTTGTTACTAAGCATCAGGACACCAGGTCTTTATTTATGTAAAACAGAGGTGCCCAGGAACTCAAGTCTTTGCTTACGCAAAACAGAGAGATCATGATGCATAAAGATAGAGGTTATAAAGTGTTACAACATAGTGTGCTTAGGTGAGTAAGTTGATCATAGCAGGATAAGACTCACTTCCTTGCTCCTCAAAATGGAATTAGCCACAGTTTGTCACCTTGACATATGTTATGCATGACTTGTTTATTTTCAACTCAAGATGAACCTACTCACATATCAAATCACATCTGATCAGTCTATATGAATTATTTGATAAATGAGAAAAGTAAGCAAAGGTATAGTGTACTATCATTTCCCATATATGATCTGCTTATCAATAAAATATGAATAAGACAATAGTTTTGTATTTTTATATGTTTTAAGAATATTTTTGGCTTTTCATATAATAACAATGCTGCGGATGAACAAGTTTGTTCTTCCATAGATGTTCATATTAAAACTATAATGGACATAAATGCTTTTCATTATGTTGATTAAGACTTAATCTAAATTGATCATGCCTAATGACTCAATTAAGAAATTAAATCTAACTGAATCAAGGCTTTAGTGAATAAATCAGCAAGCTGATTTGTTGTATCCATCTTAATCAACTTGATTAAACCTTTTTCTGAGCAATCTCTTAGAAAATGATATCTGATTTCAATATGTTTTGTTTTACTATGTTGTACTGGATTAGCAGTTATGAACATAGCAGCTGAGTCATCAATATGTATTGGTGTTTGAAGAAAATTGTAACCATAATCAAGTAATTGGTTTTGCAACCATATGACTTGAGAGCAACCAGCTGAAGCAGCTATGTACTCAGCCTCAGCTGTGGATACTAAAACATTTGTTTGCTTTTTGCACTGCCAAGAAACTAGTCTTGGTCCTATGAATTGGCATCCACCAGTGGTTGATTTTCTGTTGTTGTTGCAGCCTCCATAGTCACTATCGGAATATGAGTAGAGTTTAAAATCTCCTTCTTTGGGATACCAGAGTCCAAGAGCTGGTTTTCCTTTAAGGTATCTGAAAATCCTTTTCACTGCATTCATATGTGACTCCTTTGGGTCTGCTTGGTACCTAGCACAAACACACACAACAAACATTATGTCAGGTCTGCTGGCAGTTAAATACATTAATGATCCTATCATAGATCTATATAATCTTTGATCAACAGACTTCCCTGTAGGATCTAGTACAATCTTATCTATTGTTGATGCTGGTGTTTTGCATGAAGATGAATCAGTTGTACTTCTTCAAAATTTGATTCACATACTTCTCCTAATTAATGAAGATGCCATCTGGTTTCTGATGAACTTGCAAACCAGGGAAGAATGTTAGTTCTCCCATGAAACTCATTTGAAACTCAGCTTTCATCAGACATTCAAACTCTTCACACAATCTCTTGTTTGTTGATCCAAATATGATATCATCTATATATACTTGGACAACTAAGAGATCTTGATGTTCATGTTTCAGGAAGAGAGTCTGATCAATTGTTCCCCTTTTGTAACCATGCTCGAGTAAGAAAGATGATAATGTTTCATACCACTTTCTTGGGGCCTGATGAAGTCCATACAAAGCTTTGTCAAGCTTGTATACCCTGTATGGATAATCAGGATCTTCAAAGCCTGGTGGCTGAGCAACATAGACTTCTTCATCAATTTTACCATATAAGAAGGCATATTTTACATCCATCTGGTAAACTGTGAACTTCTTATGTGATGCATAGGCTAGAAAGACTCTAATGGCTTCAATCCTTGCAACAGGACCAAAGACTTCTTCATAGTCTATCCCTTCTTCCTGAGTATAACCTTATGCTATCAGCCTTGCTTTGTTTCTCATAATAATGCCTCTGTCATCTAGTTTGTTCTTGAACAGGCACCTTGTGCCAATTGGATAATGGCATTCAGGAAGATCAACTAGATTCCAGACTTTTTGTTTTCTGAATTGCTGAAGTTCTTCTTGCATTGCTTCGATCCAACTGTTATCTTTCAATGCTGCAGTGATGTTACGAGGAACCACTTATGAAAGAAAGAAAGAGAACAGACAAATGTTGGCTGCTCCCCTTGTCTTCTTGTGGTTCTATCATTAAAATCACCTATCATGTTTTAATAGGATGATACTTATGAATTCTGGATGTTGGTATTGATTCAACTTGAATGAATGAATCCAAGTTGGTGATGTTGGTTGATGAATCCAAGTTAGTTTTTCATGTGGCTGATCTTTTGATGTTGAATAATGTCCATCTGTATCAGCTTGTGTTTCTGCAGATGTAGGCATAGCATCCGCAGCAGCTACAGGTACAACTATAGATGATGTAGTTTGTTGAACTGCATGTGTGGGTGGTGGTTGTTGAATGTTTTCTGTTGAATTATGAACTTCAAATGAATGTAATGGGTCATCTCCGGAAGCAGTAATATCTACGGATGTAGAAGGAACTTCTGCGGATGTAGAAGGAACTTCTGCGGATGTAGAAGGAAATTCTGCGGATGTAGAAAGAAATTCTGCGGATGTAGACCTATTCTTTCCATCAGGATGATCTTTGCTTGTTTGATTTGAAGGGCCAGGATCAGTAACATTTTGAGTATGTGACTGGACTACTCTTGGTGGATCAGCTATCAATGGCACTTCACCCATGTTTGGAGGAACATAAGGATAACATGTATCCACAGCACTTGCCACATTCAAATAACCTGTGTTAAATGGGTTTGTTAATGCTTCTATATCAAACAACCAAGATGGTTCTTTTACAGATTTTGGAAACAAGGATTCAATAAAAGATACATTAGGAGTTTCTTTCATAATGTTTTTATATGGAACATAGACTCTGTATGATTTAGATGTTGATGAATAATCAACAAAGAAACCATCATAGGCTTTTTTTGCAAACTTTCCTAATGATATTTTTATGTTTAATATGGACACATGACACCCAAAGCTCTAAAATATCTTATGAAAGGTTTCTTTTAAACAAAAGCTCATATGGTATTTTATTATTTCTTTGACAATTAATGTCCTGTTTTGAACATTGTATGTTTGTTCACAGCTTCTGCCAGAATTTGATTGGCAACTGTGAATCAGCAAGCATTGTTCTTGCTGCTTCAATAAGAGTTCTATTTCTTCTTTCAGCAACTCCATTCTGTTATGGTGTTCTTGGTGCACTGAATTGTTGATATGCCTTTGTCCCCGCAAAAGGAATCTAAATATGATTACAAACAGTTCCATTATCACTTCTTAAGATTTTGATTTTTAGATCAAGTTGATTTTCAATCTTAGTGATAAACTCTATCAATATTTCTGATGTTTCACTTGTATGTTTTAAGAAAAAGACCATGTGAATCTAGTGAATCATCAAAAATCATCAAACAGTATTGCCTTTTTCCAATGCTCATGACATTGGTTGGAACAAAAGATCCATGTGCAATAGTTTGAGTGGTGATGAAGAAGGTATCATCTTCTTGCAACACTACCTTTTTATGAGGTTTCTTACTTTGAGATAGTTGTATCTCCTTTTTCTTTGATGAATTATCAGCATATGTGTTCTTTGTCTTTGCATTCTTTTGCTTTTGTTGCTAATCTTTTGCTTTGGTATTTTTGATTCATCATTCTCTGAAGATTCTGAATTTGATTCAGAAGTCTCAGCTTTTTGCTTCTTGGGGACCTTTAATTTGTTCTTTTTGTTGAAGAAATATTCTTGAGTGGAATGATTGTGCTTGTTGTAGATGGCACAATGCTTGTTGAAGTAACAATCTGAGGTCATATGATTGTTCATATTGCAGAGGCAATAGCTGCTGAAGTAGCACTCTTCTATGCTGTGGTTGCTTGTCTTGTATTATAATGCTCTGATACCACCTGTTAATCCAAGAATCGTTGCAGGAATTATCAATTTGATTTTAACAAGTATTGATCGTAGAATTATCAATACCTGCTGTTTAACGGATTGTTAATCAAAAGTTGAAATCGATGAACAAAGAAGAACAACTAGAAGAACTGTCACACCCTCAAAATCCACGTGCGGGGTTTTACCGCGAGGCGTGTGAACAAACCAGGATCTCAGTCATTAGTTATTCAGAACGTCTCTATATGAACCAATATACCAAAATCAGAGTTTAACTTTAAAACGATGCGGGAGCGTTTAATAAACCAGTAAAACCAAAGTAAAGTAATATAATGTAAAATGCGCAAACACACGCGCCCAAAGTAGTACCAACAAAGACTTAAATGTTTAAAAATCAAACCAAATACAAAATTTCAATCATGCTGACAACTACAATGATGCTGACCCGTGCACGTGCTCCTAGGCAATGGTAACCTCAACCTAAGAATAGCATACTAAAAGAGTCAACACAATGGTTGGTGAGTGCAAGAGTTTGCGTTAATCATAAATCAGTAATAATTGCAAAATATAAGAGGTGCATTGAAATAGATAGCTAATCTATATTCACAAGTATTAATCATAGTGATTTAATGATTGAAGCTGACTGTGTTTCGTTTGTTGCCTCCCATCACGACTTACCAGGTCGTGACGATGTTTGTGTTAGGACAAAATTGCACCCGTTTGACCTCGAGTCGCACAGGTGGGGCTCGTCAGACCCGGTAGTACTACCAAAGATTTCCCGCTAATCATCATTATTAACAATCCAAAAGTGTGAGGACTTTCATAGTATTCAGCACTATATCATACTATACACAACTCATATTAATAAAGCGTTTGTAAAACCTGTATGCTATCTCCCCAAAAGAGAGTATGAAAAAGAGTGGGGCATGAACTCACCTGGTGTGCACAAGAAAGAACTTAAGAGCTTAACTTGAAAGAGAGGACAGACAACCTTCAGAGGTTACCTAAAACACGCAAGTACATTAGTACGTGTACACAAAACCATTATGAAACCCTAAGTGCTCTATAAGCCAAAGAACTCAAGGTTTTGGAAAAACAAGACACATTGACTCAGTTGACCCGTTTGACCTGTTGGTGACATCTTTGTTGAAATTCCATTCAATCAAACATAACAGTTCATCACACATGATTATCATACAAGTTGTTCACGTATGCCACTTCATTAACCACATGTACTACCTAGATCATCATACAACTAAATTATCATACAAGTCATGCGAATCTCAAGTAATCATCATGTTCAACATAATATACCATAGCTAATGCATCATACACAGAATTAAATCATGCACAACATGCCATGTGAAGCCACTCACGACTTCACACCCTAAGTCCTGCCAATCCTACTAAGTAGGGGTCTCATATTCACACGCGTGTATGACGATCATTATCATATTATTCAACAGAATCCATATTAACCAAAACGTTCGACCATGATCTATTACAACCCAACAATAGTTCTATCATAACCTACATGATCCATCACCATGTGCACCCACAAAGACCAAATATCCAATTAACCAACTAAGCATTCATACAACCCAAACAATACATTCCACCACATTAGAATCATCCATGAACATACTAACATGATCCTAACATTACAACATGCCCAATTCAACATATCCAAGATTCTATACAATTAAAGTTTCCTTTGGGGAAAGTACATCCCAAAATCTAACTAACAACCAATACATTCATGAATTCATTAACAATATACCAATTCAAGCTCATGCTATCATCTAGATATGTTCACACACCACACCATCAAAATCCACAATTCACCCATAATCAAAAGTTTCTACTTAAGGCAAGACATGAACTACAAGATCATTCTTGGATTTCTAGCATAACTATCATCATCCAACATTCATATAACATCCTAAACACCATATCATTATCAATTCATCATCAAATCACCGACTTCATTCAATAAAGTTACTATTAATAGTAACGTTAACAACGCATCAAAACTACGAATTCTTGCATAACCCACGTAAACCCATCACAATACTATCTAACTAACATCACACATTCATCAAAAAATCAACAATTTTGACATCCAACCTCATTTCGAACTAGGGTTTCGGCCCATACATAAACCATGAAGAAACCATTAAAAACTAACCTTTAATCACGTATTGGCTAAGAATTGAAGCTTTTAACGTGTTGTAATACTTGAAACTTGATCAAAATCGATGATTTCTTGGCTTGGGAGAATGAAATCGAAGTGTGTGTGTATGTGGAAGCTTGATCGCGGCCGAATGGGGTTAGGGGGATTAGGGTTGGTTTAATTTTGTTAAGTTTTAGTTTTTGGTAATTACACTTACCCCCCTTTGTTTATATTTTATAAAAACTAATCTTTTAAACACTTTTTAAATAGTTTTAACTTAATAATACAAACATTATTAACCAAAAATAATAATCATATGCATTATTTTCACTAGTCACAATATACACGAATTAAATACACAATTTTTCATGTTACGCGATAAATTCACAAATAATATTTAAAACCGCGTAATCACATAAGCACAACTTAATAATCACATTATTAGTTAGATTATTATCTATGTATCATTATTAATTATTATTAAGTCACCAACGTTCAACGACAACTAGTGTGTGCTAACGACACGTGTATGCAAGACCTAACGGAACTAACGGAGTTTGGTAATGGAAAATTACCGGATGTCATAAAAACTAAACGTAATAATGCAATACAAAGATTGTTTTCAATTGATCTTCATTCACAATCAATTAATTACAATTGATTATAATGCTATATGTTATTGATGCTTGATATTGTTATATTGTTGATTGCTGATTGTTGTTGCATTCCCTGGAGAACTGACCATACAGATTACATTTGTAACACCTCACCTTGGATTTATCCAAACCAATTTTTGTTGTTCTGCCTTCGACTGATAATCCCTTGTTTTTCTTCATGTACATTTTGGCTCTATAAGCAATCATGGCCATTTGCCATTGCAGATCCATCTCTTCTACTTCATCTGGATGAAGTTCTTCAAGGTCTTGCAGACAGAACTAGGTAGGAGTCAAGGTACTTCCCAAGTAGGCTTGAAAGCTTGAACTGAAAGCTGCAAAGGCTGCCTTCTGTTCTTCTAATTCCAGAACCACAGTAATTGGTTCTGTTTGATTGCTGGCTTTGTTGGATTTGGAGTCATTTGACTTTCCTTTTGCTTTTCTGTTTTATTGTTTTGAGAGTTTAACTTGGGGGCTTGGCAGCATAAAAGCCAGTTTTCCTCTTCTGTATCACTTTTAACACGAGAGTTATCTTCATTCATTAGAGATGAAGGCACTTCCAACACCCTTAGTTTCTTTGAATTGGTACGGTGCTATAGGTGCTTTAACACTCTTGTTTCTGGTTTTCTCTCTAACTCCAAAGCTTCTACCTTTGCAACCGAGTGTCCAACCCAATTGCCTTCTGATCATAGTATTCTTGAACATGGACACAGTATGGGTCCAGCTTTTTGGTAATGAATGAAGCATCTTCTTATTTAACTCCTCGTTGCTGTACTTCAGTTCAAAGATATTCATCTCTGTAACAGTTGCATAAACCTGTGGAGTTGTTAAGGAACAGACTCACCCATAATATGATGAAAATTCTCATACTGTGAGCGAAGTATATCCTTTTTTATGATCCTTATCTCGTCACTTCCTTCACACAAAGTGTGCAGGATTTTTCATAACGAGTTTGCTGTTTTATATGATTCACACCTGATCAAGAAATCTTTAGGCAAAGCCATAGTAAGCATACTATATGCTTTGATGTCAATCTTGACTCTCTTGGCATCATCAGGTGATGGATTTTTTAAACTTACGGGTTGATTGTTGTCTTTATAATCCGGTCCTAAAACAGATGGAATATAAGGACCTTCAGTAATCGATACCCATAAATTAGAATCTGTATAATTAACATGATTCCTAAATCTGATTTTCCAAGTTTTAAAATTAGATTTATTTTCCAATTTCAGAGGTTGATAAGCGCCAACCACTGAATTACTCATGTTAATTAACTTGATTAAATAAACACCAATTAAACAAATCAAACTGATAGATCAATTGATCTAGATCAATGAGCACGTGGCCCTGATACCACCTGTTAATCCAAGGATCGTTGCAGGAATTATCAATTTGATTTTAACAAGCATTGATCTCGGAATTATCAATGCCTGCTGTATAACAGATTGTTTATCGAATGTTGAAATCGATGAACAAAGAAGAACAACTAGAAAAACTAAATGTAATAATGCAATACAAAGATTGTTTTCAATTGATCTTCATTCATAATCAATTGATTACAATTGATTATAATGCTATATGTTCTTGATGCTTGATATTGTTATATTATTGATGCTCTTTTGATCAATGTTCATCGATCAATATATACACCTAATTATGTATAGATATCTTCCTATTATGTTCCTATTTTCTAGCTAATATATCGCTATTTTGTTTTGATATTCTGTTTCTATATGTGCGAATCCTTGCCTTGTTTATCGGCATAGGAGTTCACAATCTACATAGGAAATTATAAATTACATAAAGAATGTTGTTGATGTGACGTGGAATATTCTGTTGACTTAATTATCTTCGCCGTCATTGATTTGATGATATTGCTCTGACATGTTGAATTTTTGTTACGTACTTGATGATTTGAAACAATACAAGTTTGTTAATCTTCCGTAGGAATTGATCTTCCGTAGGAAGTTCTTCTTCCACAGCAATTAGTCTTCCGCATCAACACTTTGAATTCAGCATTTGTTCTTCAGTGGTTGTGCTTCCGTATGAGTTCTTGTACTTGTTCTTCAGCAGCAAGCTCTCCTTCAGCAGCTCCTTGATCTTTGGTTTTGTTCAGCAGTTGTTGTTCTTCCGTAGGAGATCTACGGAAGCACAAACTTCAGTTATGCTCTGGAGAACATCTACGGAAGAACACTTATTCATCCGTAGGTTGTTCTAACACAGTCAATTTTTTTAAATTAACCAAGTCTGATGTTTCCTGTAATAACATAACCTAACACACACAATAATATGGGTTACCATATAATTCATGCATTACATTATATTACCAAAAAGAGAATTATAATGATTAATTACAAGAGTTGACAAGTCAACTAAACCTATACATTTGATCTAGTCCTAACAAGCTTTGTCGCTAAAAAAAATCTCTTTCTACCGGGAATTCAAAAAGTCTTTTTTGTACGACAAATAAATAAGACTTAAAATATCGGAATAATCATAATAGATTTAATTCAAAATAATCTACGTTGAAAATGAGCCAGGTTATTGTTGTCTATATTTTATCACGCCGTATGTAACGCCAACGCAGCGTGCGGCCGGGTAAAAAAAGTAGTTTGGGTATATAAGTTTCCATTCATTTTCCAAATTTCTACACATCGGAGGCATGTGTTTTACATTTTTATAATATTTTAGTGTCATGCAATATTTATTATTTATTCAAAATGACTATTTTATGTTTGAAAAATTATAAATAAATATAAAAATAGATGCAACTTAAATAAACAAATCTAGTTTGAATTTAAAACAGTGCATAATAATAGTTAAAAAAAAGGACTAAAATATTAGATCAAAGCTACTAAAATTAGATTAAAAAAAATCTACAATCCAAGTCATGTTATAAATGCAACCGTAAAATACTAAGCTATATACGTAGTGTTTTATTTTGTTAAAGTCAAATTTACTTCAACCTGAAACACCACCCCTATCCCGCGGTAGATTTTTTCACTTACACTCTTATAATAATAGTAAAAATACAAATTATAACTTTTTAATTGATTTCTTTTCACTTAAGTCTTTATATTAATAGGTAAAACACAAGTTAAACCCTCTTGTTTGTTTTAAAATAAATTTCACCCTAAAGTTATAAAATAAAACTCAATTCATATAATTTTATAATAACTATAATTATTTATTGATTTGCTTATTATTTGATGTTATTTTAGGTTTTTTTAAATTGATTAAAATATTTTGAATATATAAGTTTAAAATATCATGTTTCACCTTTTTATTTATTTAATATTTGATGTTATTTAGTTTTTTAAATTAAGTAAAATATTTTAAATATATAAATTTAAATTAGATTCAAATAATTTAGTTTTGGGTAAATCTATGACGACATCATATCTAGAGTTAATTCAATTTTGAGTGGTTACAACTGATCCACTTTCAAGGCCGCTTCTTTCAAGCGTGTGTTAAGTTATTTGTTCTTAAACAACAACATTTTTTTTAAATTAACATTCAAATTCAAATTTTCATTTTAATAATTATTTTAAAGTTTTAGAAAGAGATACAAGTCGTATTTTGAAATATCGATCTTTTATTAAAAAAATGTTTTACAGTAAGTCTTGTTTCGTTCTTAATAAAAACATAACATGCATGTTGCGTAGTGTTTTAATTTTGTTAAAAGCATTTCTCATAGAAAACATTATATAAGAAAAATAAAACGTAACACACACTTTACTAGCTTTTTTGGTTAAAATCAAATTCACTTAGGCTTTTATATTACTAAAGTTATAATTAATTCATAAAGTGAATCCTTTTGTTTGTTTTAAATAATTTGACCTAAAGTTATAAAATCAAACTTAATTCATATATTTTTGTAATTTAATTATTGATTGATTTATTATTTTAAAATACCATATTTCAACTTTTAATTTATTTATCAATTGATTTATTTAGGTTTTTTTAATTAAATTAAACATAAAAGGTTACATGTTATAAGTGAGTGAAATTAATAAGGTTTACATGTTATTAATAATGATAAAATTGGAAGATATCATTTTTATGCATTGATAAATTATACCTTACACATTAAATCTTTTGTTAGGTGTCTTATAATTTTTTTAAAGTTACAATGAATGATAAAGATGCTTTATACAGTAATAATATAAAAAGTTTATATATAAATACTAGCTTTAGTTACCCGTGTATTACATGAAAGTGTGAAGAGTTAATTATTAAATAGCATAAAAATAAAAATAAAATCAAGTGTATTATATATTAAATATGACATAACAACTTTTGATTATAATGTCACAAATGAGCAAAAACATCATTGTAAACTACATTTTAGTAAACTTAATAGGTTTACACTCATTAACTTGTCACAAGATACCATAAAGCTGATCATGCGTAAAAATAGACTCTTTCAAATATAAACCGACACTTGACAGAGATTGATCTTAACTTTTGTTTATTGTCATAGCGAAATATACAGTCAAAGAAAACTGTCTTCTTTTAGACTTAAAAGGAATACTTTTGACGAGTCAAATCGTGAGCTAGATATTGAGTGGGTGTGAGGATATTAGTATGAAGAAATTAATATTTGAATAATATACAATGAAAAGTTATGTGCAATAATTAGATCAAATTTGAATTATTTTGACCCTGTAATCAAGTATAAATATATAGTATCGAATCGTGTTGGATCGGGCTATAAATGTTCGTAACATCTCTGATTAGTTGTTGATTATTATTTATTTAATACTAACTTTAGTAAACCCGTGTATTATAAGGGTTGAAAATATAAAATATTAAATATAATAAATTTTTATGAAGTATAAAATGATAATCTAAAATAAGATATGATTAAAACTACATATGAGTAATAACTATAAGTAATAAAATAAGGATATCAATTTTTAAACTATCTATCCAAAAAAAGTTAAATAGTTTTTTTTTCAAAATACCGTATTAAAAATGTTATTTTTAATTTTTTTATTATAACTCCTAATTTTAATTATTTTTAGTTTATAAAAAAATTACTTTTTAAAATACCAATTTTAAAATATTTTATATTTTAAAAAAAGTTGAGGTTTTAGAAAAAAAATATAATTGTATAAAAATTGTTTTCTAGAATAACATTAATAAAAAGACATCTTTCTTAATTTATTAAAAAAATTAATCTAAAAAATAATTAAAATTATTTAATATTTCTTAATTTAGGTAATTATTTAAGAGAAGAGAGAGTCGGAAAAAATAAACTTAGGGTCTAGAATGTAACAAGTGTCCCCCTAAGTTACTCTTTTAATATTATTATAGATTTACTTTTTAAAAATACCAATTTTAAAATATTTTATATTTTAAAAAAGTTAGATGTTTTAAAAAAAAAATTAATGTATAAAAAATTATTTTCTAGAAATAACATTAATAAAAAGACATATTTCTTAATTTAATTAAAAAATTAATCTAAAAAAGAATTAAAATATTTTATTTCTTAATTTAAGTAATATTTAGGAGAAGAGAGAGACGGAAAAATAAACTTAAAGGGCCTAAAAATATGACAAGTGTCACCCTAAGTTACTATTTTAGTATTATATATATATCTCATAAAATAGCTCTTACAAGTTAACTGTAATTGATTACCTAATCTAATTAAACACGAAAAGTGGAAACATATAGAAGATTATTGGATCTTTTCAAATAAAATTCTTAAAATCAATTCAATCTTTTTCCTTTTATTGATCGTCATTAAAATCCCAAATATTTATAATGATGTGGATTACCTTTTTTATTCTTAATCAAGGGTTAAATAAATATAATATTGAAACAAAAAAATATTAATTATAAATTAATTTTGAGATAATATATAACTAAAATTACGTATTAGCAAAATCTATAAGTAATAAAGTAATGATATCATTTTTAAAACTCGAGAAGGATGTACAATAACAAAGAACAAAACTAAAAAAAACATAAAAACGCATACATGGCTTGATGGTTAAAACATTCAAAATGCCGGCCCACATATCATACCCCCTCCCCAGTCCCCCCTCCCTTAATTTATTTTTAAAATATATTTAATATTGTGTGTTTAAATAATGGGATTTGACAAACGTCCATAAATTTATTGATATACTAATTTGAAAGAAAATGTAAGAAATAAAGTAACTGTCGTACTTTATGTTAGATTATTCAAATCTTATTTGTTATTCTCATTCGTAGAATTAAATTAAAAATTACTATTTTTTATTTTTTAAATGAAATAATATATTTTTTATTTTTTTATTATATTTTTTATCTCATTCACTTACAACCGTTTTTAAAAATATTAAAAAAATAAAGAGATGAGCATTGTATTACCAAATTTATAGATATCAAATTTACAGATGAATAGTAACATTTTGTCTCTCCTCCACTCATAACCATTATATATAATATAAGAAATATACTCATAAAAATATAAAAAAAAACAAGATGCGAATGCTCTTATATTCACATTTTTGTTTTAAAGAATTAAGCATTGAATCAAACCTTGATGGCTAACATAACCTCCAACTTAATCTACCAAAAACTTTGATTTCAAAAGGTGCAATAAATTCCAAGACATTTAGGTTCTCAAAACCAGAGCCATGAGGTTGTTCGCAAATATGCTGTATGTTTAAAAACCAAATGAAAGAGCAGGATTGATGGTTTTATTTGTGGTTTGGCCAGAGTAGTTTTCTAACTTTGCGTTTTGACCACTCCTTAAAGATGTTTATTGAGAGAGAAGGGAAGAAGACTCACAGTTCTCTCCATCGGTTCATTCGTATAGAGAGAATGGAGAAACCCCACCGTCGTTTACCGTTTGCATCGCTTCCGACCATGCCTACATACATGTTGCAAACATATTGTCGGGGTGAAACTATAATAGGATTACAGTTCAACGAATCATATTTTCTCACTAACCGAGGTCTATAACTTAGTAGATTTTTAATACTTAGATCCTCAAATAATCAAATAGTTAGTAGGGAAAAAATTTTTATATCGAAATAAATGTTTTTGACTATTAGGCAAGCTAAATTTATATTGACCGAAATTGTTCTCAAACATTTTAAATATCATCAGCATTAAAGAGTTTGGGAATATATAACCACTTTTATAAGTATAATTGTTTTAATGTAGTTCTTGATATATATGAAAATACAAGATTTTAGGGACCATTTTCAAGAATTTTTTCAGCATTGAACCGGATCCGACCCAATTTGATCCGAACCGACCAAAAAATATATTATATTGTGATAGCCAATTGACCCTTAAAAATCTGCGCCCCCATGAAAAAAGTTTCTGGGTTCGCGACTAGTTGCACATTTGACGTTGTTGTTTTACCATGTTGTTGAGTAGACACTGTTGTTGCGAAGATCACTCTGTTGAGATGGTCTTGTCGTGATGTTGACGTTAGAAACATTATTGTCTCAGTAGTGATGCCACTTCTATTACAAGTCGATGATGACGAACCCTTGTTCATCTGAATCATATACAAGTTTTATGATGTTGTTCGTTTCATTACTTTATTGACATGTATTATAATGACGGGTTGTGACGATAACCAACAATGATATCGGTTGCTTTGGCGTGGCAGACATTTATGGTTAGCAGTCCAACTGAAAACCTAATATGAGTCTGATCCATCACATGCGCAACGCGTGTCGATGGATATCGCTAGTAATATTCTAATTTGGTGATTTTAAGCATCAAAAATTAGATACAAAATTTGTTTCATACATAAAAAGGCTTTATCTACAACTAACAATCCAGCTCTAGCTACAACTCATAAGTAACTAAATAAATATTGAAAGGTTCACAAATTACATCAATCCATTTTCTATTTATATTAAATAAATATATACTAATCCTAACCCGACTTAACCACTGTTAAATAATCAAATAAATAAACTAACTTAATCTGAGTCTAACATAAATTTCATTAAACATATGTTATATTATTGAGTTACATATTAGGAAGAGATGCATATTTCATGCATGTTTATGATGTCTAATTTTGATCTAAATGTATTTCTTATACACGCAAGTAGAAGTATTTCAAAGAGTTTGAGATGAGTTTCCATCCTTTTACATATTAGATCAAACAAATCCATGTCAATAATACATGTGCAGAACAAATGAAATGGTTGAAAGAGAGAAAAGGAAACGTGCAAGAAACAGTCCGCTGTGTTTTTACACTCTATTTGACACTTGGAACCAAGCCCACGTGAAGCTGCTGGAAATTGGGGTAGGTGTTGTCTTTCACCTCGATCACCTGTCATCGGAAAACTCTTTTCCGTTCAACACGCCGCCGGTCTTCACATCACGACGGAACTACGACGTGACCAAACACAACCTACAAGCATCGACTCAACACTGTACTTCTTTAAGAATATAAATTTATTAGAATATTATGTTTTTGTAAAACCATTCGTGTTACGGACCAAAACCATTCACTAAAACCATTGTAAGATCCCGATTTGTCTTATATCAGTTGTCTGAACAATAAATTTGATTTTTTGAGTTTAGTTATCATGTTTGGTCTCTACCAGTTAACTCCCTTACCTGGAGACCTTTAAACATATTTCTAAATCTATAATAATGTTTATTATGAGATTAGAATCCCCATCGGGTGACACATAGAAATATCTTATCCATACATCTTATATTATTAGTTTGAATTATTTTATCCATACATCTTATATTATTAGGATGAATCACAACACTTAAACACTCTCTACTCTCAAAAATCATAAAAACGTTCATGCTTTTCTTCTCTTAGAAAAAACTCTCTCAAAGCTCTCTCAAATGGCTTCATCAAGTGCTCAATCATCCGCGTCTTCAAGCAAAGTGGTGGTAGCAATCCTTCCTAGGAATAGGAACCCTGAAATATGGTGCATTACGATTTATATCAATGGCTAGCGGTCGAACAAGGCTCGTTGCAAGTTTTTGCCATAAGTTTTTCAAAACAGATGCAAACACAACGTTGAAAACCACATTGCGCTTAAATATTGTAAGGCGTTGAAAGGTGAACCATCTCAAGATCAAGCTTCGATGACAAACGAATGAAATGTTTGGGCTTATAACGTTGATGCGTTTCGGGAGCAAATGGCGCATTTTAATTCAAGAAAGCTTGCCATTCAAACTTTCGCAACGAACGTTTGACTCGACAAAACGAGACTCATTCAACGAACTCTCCAACCACGTTACACTTATGTAAGTCGTGCTACTCTTCGAATAGATTGTTTAAAATGTGGAAAAAAGCTAAAAATGAATTAATATCTTATTTAAAATTTACAAACCAGTGTTAACTTAACTAGTGAAGTTTGATCGACTCCTCACGAACCGAACTCGTACATTTGTGTCACCGCCCATTGCTGAACCCGATTCGTGGCAAATGATGAAACGTACGATTGCGTTGTTTTTTGATTATCCTCACATCGGCCAAAATATTTTTTATCTTATTGATAAAGTTATTAAAAGAGTATAATTAGAAAACAAATATTTCTCTATCTTTTGATAAACGTCAAATAACCTTTGCGATAGATCATTTAAATAAAATAACCAATGTTGACGGTGTGTTTTTTCATAGTCGATATGTCGCACATCATAAACTTAGCAGTTCAAGACGGTTTAAGAACGATTGAAACAGTGAAAGATGGTTTTAAAAGAATGTTTACGTGACATTTTTAGCAATAACCAAGATATAGTAGATATCACAAGTTTTGTAAAAAGCAAATTCCAAATGTTTAGGTCCGATTTGGGTGTACCTACACGATGGAATTCCACTTGTAATATGGTTTGAAAAGGCTATTGAACAAAAAGAAGTTTAATGCCTTTCATAATAGTTTATAAGTCATGAAAAGGCAAATACTTACCATCCATCGGGTTGTCCGTTATAAAGAATAAGCAAAGCTTCAAGTTTTTAAAAAAGCAACTACTTGTCTTTCTTGGATTTATATTATCCAACGAGTCCGTTAGTACTTTACCAAATTTATTTAATGACTTCAAAATTAAATGAGATGTCGTTTAGGGGTAGACCTTATTCGGATATGATACCCCCAATGAAAGAAAAACTTAAAAAGTATTTTAAAAAAAGCTTCAGGTTATTACATATGCCGCTGCATTAAACCCTTGTTTAAATTTGTCGGGGGTTGAAACTTTACTTGATAAAATACTTCTAATTTGGATTTAGAAAAGAAAACCCATTTTATGCTAAAACTTTAAAAGCTACTTTTAACCGACAATTAGAAAAAATGTTGATGTTATATTAAAATATGGTGAAACATCACACATCCATGATCATTGAGGCATGCGCACATGCCGAAAGTTCAAATGATCCAATGTTTGCTTTATTAATACTTTAAGAGATGAATCTAATAAACGTCAACGTGGTACACTCCGAGTAGTGAACTCTGAAGGTTGGTGGAATAACTTTTTATCCACCATGACTTCAAACGATTTTAAAATTTTGACTTGTTGGCTTGGTGGAAAGGTAGATCAATTTCTGATCCTATCCACCATGGCCCGAGATTTACTAACCGTCCAAGCTTCCATGGTAGCTCGGATCTGCTTTTTCCGTTAGTGGCAGGTTATATCGATAAGCCAACTCGACTCACTCCCCAAGCGGTTGAAATGTCAATTTGCTGAAGGATTATTTGGATGCTGCGGAAAGAGTACAAGACAAATGCTTACTTAAGGAAATTGGAATACGAAGCAGAATTATACGAGGACGAGGTAGAGAGTGGATTGACACCCCTGATGACCGATGATGAAGCGGCATATGATGATACCTTCGTACAGCTCCGGTTCTGGTGGCGAAGAATAACCCATACAGTATGCAAACGAACGCACGAAGAACGACTAGTCGACTAGGCTAATTTTTAGTTTTAAAAAACTATTATTTAAACTTCTATTTTGTTTAAATTGTTTATATGTTTTATATATTATATATTTCACTTTCATTATATATCTCACTTTGAGACGTTAGTCATATTGATTAACAAGTAACGTATGATATAATAATTTAACATTAACAATAATGATATTAATAACAATAATATCACAACAATAACAACAACAATAATAATAAAACAACCACTACCCCACCATGATATTAATAAAAATATTATAATAATAATACTCACAACTTTTATTTTATTGCTTTTGATTTAATTAATATAAATATAATTATATATTTTTTATATGTTAACAAATTTTATTTTTCTTAAATTAAGTATAAGTTTTATTAATATAAATATGATTATATATCTTTCATATCTTAACATTATTATATTATGAATAACAAAAAAAAACCCGAATCGATTTCCAAACCGGCCCAAACCGTTTTCATAGGGTTGGGTTTTTCAGCATTGAACCGATTTATAACCCACACCGGTTTGGGACCAACCGTTTGACTTGGATACCAAACCGGTTTCGACGTGGATACCAAACCAGTTTCGGTTTAGACCCCAAACCGTTTTCAAAAAAAAACACCGATATGTACACCTCCTCACACCACATCACACCACAAAAAAAAATTTTAATTAAAATAAATTACTTCATAAATATAAATAAATTACAAATTAAAATTAAAAACCAATTAGTAAATAAAAAAGAACATAAAGTTAAGAATTTAAACTTACTAAATATTAAACTAAAAATCAAAAGTTAAACTTCCAACCACATACCCGAGGAATTTGACGTTTGCGTTCAAGGACGTTCTTCGACATCGGCTTGGAAACATCTTCATGTTGGGAACATCTTCATGCGGTTTAAGGAAGATCTCCATGTCCGGTCTAGCTTTTCGCAAAGCAATGTCTCTCATTGTAAGTCGAGTAAGTCCAATTTAGATTCATTTATTTTCATAAGAAGCGCTTATCGTTCTCTTGTTTGCTCCATTTTTTCTCATGCATTGCTTTGTACTCGCTTATGGCCTCATTCAACATTAGTTTCTCTAAGAGACTCCCTCGTTGTTTGCCTTTGCGTCTTGAGCAGGTAGATATGATGTTCTTGATGAGGTCGGGGAGGAGGTCGTAACAGCTCATTAGAGCTAACATATTGCCCGATTTTGAAGTTTTAATCCTCTTTGTTGTTTGAAAGATAAAAATTTGAGTAGATGAAAAATGTTTAAGAATGATATAAAAAACTTAAGTTATTAGTTAATATTTATAGTGTAATATTTTTTTTTTTAAAATCACATATAGCTGGTGGTGAAGGTGGATGGGGGACGGTTAGTTTTTTTATTTATGTTGCAACGATCATAGAGATGGGGTGCGGGTCGGCATGGGCACGCCGTGTTTTGCGTGTGGGGTGTAGTGTGGAGGGTCGGTGGCTGGTGTTGCCGCGTTGCACCGATCCCCGCCGTGGGCGCTCCCCCCACCCTTAGATACGAAAAGTTACCTTAGGTTGATTGTGTAACAAACTAGCTTTTAACAATAAAGATGGACTGGGGCTCGTGTGGGCATACCTTGTTTTGCGTGTGGGGTGTGGTGTGGAGACCGACGATGTGTTGCCACGCGACGTCGTTCCCCGCATGGACTTCCTACGTGCCCCCCGCCCTTTAGATACGAAAAGTTAACTTAGGTTGATCGTGTAACAGACAAGATTTTAACAAACAAAGATGGAGTATGGCTCGATGTGGGCACGTCGTATTTTGCGTATGGGTGCAGTGTGGGGCCCGGCAGCGGTGTTGCCGGCGACACCGTTTCCCGCCATGGGCTTCCGACGTCCCCCCCTCCCCCCCGTCTTAGATGTATGCAACAGTTCCTAAACTAAAGTATCATTAGTAACATATATAGTGTATGCAACAATACATACTTTAACATATCATTAGAAACATGTGTTGTAGTCACCAATTTATACTAAACTTGAATATACAATGAATGGAACAATGGCGATCCATATAATACTAAACCGTTATTACCTCGAATTTCTGTGTCATGTAATGTAATCACTTTATGTACTATCACAAAGGTGTGTATAACTCTACAATAATGCATCCAAAGCACACATATCTGATGTAAGAACAACTTCTGTAATTATAATAGTATGTCTAAACCACTTCCAATTAAATGGATGCATATTCACTCACAACAAATTACACATGCTACACCCTGAATACTTTTTACTCTTTAAATACAAAATTCCGCTTGTACATTATTTAGATTTATACCACTCTAAACATCTTCATCAATAGGAGAAAACATGTTTTTTACAAAGTTGTTACTTAAATACTTTTAAAACTTGATTATTATTTTAAAAAGTGATCTATTTTTTGAATAGCAATTCCTATTACTAGAAAATTCACCAAATTTGAACACTTGCAGGATTTAAACCCACAAACATTTAGTTGAAAAATACGTCTTTTATCATTAAGCTATCCCTTAAATGATAGGAGAAAAAATGTCCTTAAAAAAAAAGAAAAGAAGAAAACATGTCTTGGACAAGATGATTCACAGGTAGGCCATTTAATGACCTGTGTGTTTTTTCCCTTCAAACCACTGTAAATGTAACATCAATCGGACAAAGAACTAGATCATTTTGTTTCTCAATAACTCATATTTACTAGTACATTTAAAACACATCCTTACAACCTTGCGACATGACTAACTCTAGGTGAGAAGACATGTTCATACCGTGCAACAATAATATTAGATACAAAAAGTTAACTTAGGTTGATCGTGTAACAAACAAGCTTTTAACCTGTTTTGACGTGATGGTAAAACACTAAAACCAATCAAAATTGGAGACATGATCAATTGTTCTAAGAAAAATGATGAATTCAAATATTACGAACCCAAAATTTGATCAAAAAGACCAATTACACATACTGGACTTTCATTTTGACCACAAACACACACATGAGATTTATACATATAAACTTTTCGTTTAGAAGTATACTACTTTATTACTGTTTAAACTGTTTTCTACTAATTATTCTCAGCCAAAATAGTTGAAATAATATGCCCACGATTATAAAATATGCGAAGGTCTTGCTTTAGAGTAACAAAAATGCTTTAGGTTAAGATACAGAGGGTTTTTTCGGTTGTAAGTTTCATCCTCAGGTGTTAGAAGTATGGTTGCGGCTGGAATAAGGTAACATTTATTTTTCAAAGAGTAAAATGTTATTTTCGTCCCTGACATTTTGTTGAATTTGTCATTTCAATCCAAAAACTTTTTGCTTGTCATTTCAGTCACTGTAGTTTACCAAATGTTGACTTTTTCATCCACTCCACTAACTCCGTTAATATCTCCATTAAATACGAGGGTATTTTAGTCTTTTTCAATACCCTAATTATCCAATTATAACAAATTAATCAATTAATATCCAATCAAAACTAAAAAATATATGAAGCCGCTAGTGAGACCGGGCGTTTCGATTTAAAAGTTTCCATTAACTCTAACTCATGTTGTTCGATTGAGGTCTGTTGAGGGATTTCAATTGATCTTCACGTTTTGTTTGAACGTGCGTCGTTGTTTGATATATACTGTCGTCACATTTTGTTTGATTGAGATCTGTTGTTGTCACGTTCAAACAAACGTGACAATACGAACTTGACAACAACATACGTCAATCAAACAAAACGTGACAACAGCAGACCTCAATACTATAGCAACACTCAATCGAATAAAGGTACACGTTCAAACAAAACGTGAAGATCAATTGAAATCTCATAGCAGACCTCAATCGAACAAAATGAATTAGAGTTAATCGAAGCTTTTAAATCGAATCGTCCGGACTCACTAGTCATTTCATGTTTTTTAGTTTTAGTTGAATATTAATTGATTAATTTGATTTAATTGGATAATTAGAGTGTTGAAAAAGACTAAAATACCCTCATATTTAACTGAGATCTTAACGGAGTTAGTGAAGTGAATGAAAATAATAATATTTGGTAAACTATAATGACTGAAATAATAAAAAAAAGTTTTTGAATTAAAATAATAAATTTAACAAATAGTAAAAAACGAAAATAACATTTTACCTTTTTCAAAACATGGTCGCACAACTCAACTGTTTTCTTTGTTTCTCCTGGTTCTCTTAAACGAACGTTCGGGTCGACTGTGGGTTCATTGCCGGTGGTGGTGTGGGGTGTGAAGTTTTGTCTCATTCTAGACCTGTAATCCTACGCACCAACCCACCTTATCGTACCACCAACCCCCCATCCTACAACATTGAAAACCCAACACAAGCCGTTTTCACAGGGCCTCCAACGTCTTTCGACTTTCATCATCACCACTGCTGTCAATCACCCACCTGCACTTCACTCTCATCACAAGATTACGATGCTTTTTAGGATCACATCCATCGTTCATTCGATTTGATGTTATCACTCTGTCTTGATTCTCTATGTCGCGTCAGATTGCTTGTTGTTTCTCGTGATCAAACGTGAAAAAGGGTACTTTCTTCAGGTGACCACTGACATACGTCCGACGGACTTTTGCAGCTAACGTGAGGTTGTTTTCTTGAATGCTGCTTTTGGAGTTTACTTTTTGGCTTTTTGCTGAAGATTCCTCTGTTCTTTCGTGCTAAATTTACCCTCTGTCTTCTGGGGTTATCATATTATTCTCCAAATTACTCAGAGATTCGTTATATTGACATGAATCTGCAACTAGAAGATGAGATTTAAGAAGAAAAAGTAGGGATTTTGGGCTGAAAATGGTGGGATTCTGCTTGTTTGATGGTGAAGAAGATGACATGAATCGGAAATAAGAAAATGTGGTTGGGTTTTGATATATTAAGCAGAAAGTAGAGAAATTGGTGAAGAAGATGGATGACAGTGCGAGTGTAACGACGTCGTCTTTAGCTGTTGCAGAGAACAAACCTCGAAGAACTGGTGGTTGTGTGGGTATATTCTTTCAACTCTTCGATTGGAACCGAAGGTTTCGAGAAGAACCCTTCAGTAAACGATTGCTTCCACCAGGTTATCAGTTATCACTGCAACTTCATCTCTTCAAATTATTCAAATTAAAGATATCTGTTCAAAATCCCAACATTCTAATGATGAATTTGCTGTTTTGATTCAATAGTTCGTGCAGAAGAAGCTTCAAAGAAGTTTGGAGGTGATGAAAATATCCCCAAATTACGACTGGTATGTCAATTTCACTGCAAATTGTTACTCCGATCATGTGATTCTTGTTCTTGATGATCCTCTGTTTCAGATTGCTGATGAAAACAGGGGAACCTTCCCACATAAGAACAACAATGGGGTTTCGATTAGCGATAATCCCTCCTTAAAGAATGGTGTTCAAACTCCCTCTTTGGTTGTCAGACTCATGGGGTTAGAATCAATGCCGGCCGTTCAGAATAATAAGCTTCTGAAAGATTTCTCCGGTGAATTCAGAGGTGGGAGACTGCAGAAACTTGCAGGCGAAAACGATGAGTTCGATAAGAAACTTAAAACTCATGGTTTCAGGCCTCAAAAGCTTCAGAAAACTGCAGTGGTGGATAGGAGAAGTGTAAGTAGACTTGGGGCAGAAGCATTACAGTTGAAGACTGTTTTATCGCGATCTAGAAAGCATCATCACCCGAAACTTGCATCCCCTGTACAGAATATCAATCATCAATCAAAGAGGAATTCTTCGCGGTTAATCAGTGCTGCAACTAGAGTGTTAGAGTCCGGGTTACAGGCTAGAAACAAGTCGAAATACGCGATTAGTTATAGAGCTAGAAATCCTATGAAGAGTGGAAATCTTGAGTCGTTGAGTCAGCAACCATCTTGCAAAAACTGTGGGAATTTGATTGATGTTTCTGAGTCTAATTCAAAGAGAGATGTTAATCCATCTGTTTTGAAATCATCCTATGATCAAGAAAACGTGTCAAAGCCTCTAGATTATGCATCCTCAAGACAAATAACGGAAGGCTGGATGATGTTCGTGTTTCATTTCAGTGGAAAGTGAGCTCTTCACCTATTACTGGTGAGACTAAGGACTTTGTTGCATTTAACAGGAGTTTAACGGGTCAAACGCGGTCAAGGGTGCCAGCTAAAGTCGAGGATGTGAAGTTTGACAAGAGATTTAAGTTTAAAAATGGGCCGTCTCATTGCAGAAGAGGGGGTTAAGCGTAACAGGCCAAGAATGGTTAGTAATGCTCCATCTGCAGGAAAACAAATGGGGTCAGAAGCTTGTAAACCAGAATATCAGGGGCAAATTGGGAAGAAAAACAGCACTGAGATTGGGTTTAGATTCAATTCTGAGATGAAAAACAGGTGTGAAATGCCTACAAGATTACATAGAAGAAGGAAAATCAAAATGCTGCTTGTAAAACTACTTCAATCAAAGAAGTTCATCAAAACCGAGTGATGAAAAGATCTGCTTGCAGAAGCCATTTCCTTTAACAGGCGACTCTTTGGGCGCACTTGTTGAAGAAAAGCTGCGAGAATTGACGAGTAGAGTTGGGTATGACTCAAGGATAAATGGGAATCCATCACAGAGGAGACCTGCAACTGTTTTTCAAGATTTGGTATGCGCTTTAAGCACTGAGAAAAGGATTACTCAACATGATATGGAAGTTAGTCCCAAAAAGAAGCATCTTCACCACCATAGCAGATTTAGGAATGATCATAACACCAAATTGTGTTCGCAGGTATGCTTACTTTCATTGTTTTACTATTACCACACTTCTTGATATTCTTAGTTTATATTGATATATATTTCCATGAATATCTATCCTGATTGCATATGGTATCCTGTTTAGATCTGGGATAATCAAAAAATGACCATTTGACTGACCATCTTTACTTAAATAGTCATTTGACAACCTCTTTATAAATATGACAATTTCACTGTCACAAATATTTACACGAAGGTATACACCAGTCAAAAGATGCCACATGGACTCAAAATATTGCAAATGGCGCGTTCTTGGCCTTAAAAATCAGCACTTGCACGGTTTTAGCCTTATTTTATCACAAGTTGCATGGCCGAGCAACCAACCAGGTGATGCCATGTCAGCCCTAAATAAAATGTGGTGCGGTTTTATGCGAAAATGGGGCAACCATCTTACTTACCCGATGAGATTTTGACACCCTAAAAGTGTTTTTTCTTCATATGTGACTATTTGACCCTCCACCCCATCACATGCTTAACTTAGTTAGAATGGCTATTTATGTAAAGAAGAAGAAGAAAAAAAAAGGAAGACAAGTCAAAATGGCCATATTCGTGATTTGCCCTATAGTTTTTCGGTTGGCCTTGTAATCTTCATGGATACCATGTAATATGTTTGGTAAACATCTTGATATAAATTTTCTTCTTGCATGTTCATCATAGAATCAGGCAAGATTACAAAAAGCATTAGGGTCAATCGGGTGTAAAAACAGTTATCATCTTAGCCCCGGATCAGTTCTTGAAGCCTCCTTTTCAAATGAAAGCTGTTGGTCCAGCAGCCTGGTAGATAGCTCAGGTAAGACATTTATTTTCAAGTTCTAGCAGCATATAACTGCAATCCTGATTTCAACCCTTAGATCAATTATGGTGTAAAATTTAAAATTATGGTTAAAGATTATAAACGAATGTGTTCTAATTAGTTGTTTCATTTTCTGATTCAAGCACGAGCACAACATGCAGTCTCCACGACTTATTCATATGAGGAATCACAATTTCAAGAATGCAAGACAAATCCTTTCTATTCTGATGTTTTGTTTATAAAAGAGAACACTCATAGCGAGTTGGCAGTCAATCTTCTCACTTATATCTCACAAGTATTATCTACCATTGGTGTTGTTCATTCCAGAATAAAGGGGCACATGCGCGCCCACATAAAGCGCGTCATCTTCTACTCCGAGCTAGTACTAAGCAATCAAACGCCACATGACCGAATGACTCAATCATTCTCATATGTGACCTTCTACTTGAGCTAGACACCATTGCAGACGTCATATGGACCACATTTGGCAACTTTCTTGGTTATCAGAACTCAGGATACCAACTGAAATGCTTTGTGTTTGATGCGGTTATTGAATATTTGGAATCAAAATACATCGGATATTCGAAATGTGGGTTTAGAGGATGGATAACTCTCCCTCGGTTTACAGATTTTGATGGTTTAGTTCAAGAAGTTGTTGAGGAAGTGGGAAGGTGGATGGGTTCTGTGGGTGAGACATCAGATGAGCTGGTGGAGAGGGATATGAGCCATTGTTTAGGAAAATGGACTGATTTTGAGGTTGAAGTGTATGAGACTGGTGCTCAAATCGAGTCTGATATTCTGCAGCTGTTGGTTGATGAAATTGTTGTCGACATTTAAGGATTCATTTTCGATGGTCCGATGATTTAACGATGGCTGTTAGTCCAGTGTTTGTACAAACTGATGGATCTGAAAGAAAGTATTTGTTTTCTATGATAGTTCTGTAATGTTGTAATGAAACGCTAGCAAGTTTGAATGAGAAGGGGTATATTTTGAAGTAGGTATGAATTTTGTTTAGCGGTGTAACTAACTAGAAAATTTTCTATTGCTTGTATGTATGTTTTAACTATAAAAACGAAATATATTAAAATGATAAAATTTAGGGAAAAATTACAGGACAAAGGCTTCTGATTAAAGAATTCAGGCCTAAAGAGTTAAAAGCAAACCGTCTATGATTGTTTGTCATGACATATTTCCTTTTTTATATTTTTTTCCCTTAGCATTTTATGAATGTCCTAACCCAAGATGGTTTAAAACTTATGGCCAAATCGCATTAGCACACTTGAATTAGCTCCACATCACTTGATTATTGTGGAACTTTCCCTTCCTTTCTTTATTAGCTCCACACCTCCACATCAATTATACTGTTCGCAATGTTGTAACCCGTCATTCCCACAAACAGTCTCATTCAGCATGTTACATCAGCTTTACACTCACTTCCATTTATTCCTCCCACAAACATATTTTACCTCCGACACTACATTATACCCATCTGTCTCACAATCACCTATAAAAAACACAAACCAACACACATATTAATCAAGTAGCCGCCACTTGAGCCATCCTTGGGCATGGACGACAGGTAGCAACGCTGCTTGTCATACGGGCGGCGAAGGGCGGCGACGGGCGTGGGTGTTTTTGCTTGCTTTGTGGATGGTATTATATGTGTTTCCCACATCATATAATTGCTTATTACCATATTAGTAACACTCATTTAGCCTATAGTAGATGTTTTTTTCCTTGTACTTTCTGGTCGAGATTCCAAAATTAGGTGGATTTAAAAGTCTATTCAAAATTATTAAAAAAACAATCAAAACCTGAAAATTTTATATGATCAATAAAATGAAGGCTAAAACAATCAAAATCTTAAACTAAATACAAAAAAGAATTCTAAAAATCATATCTGTTGATCCAAAATGTGAAATTAAACAATACTATGCATACTCAACCTCCTCTGTTTCCACCATCACATTGCCACCGGAGACAATTCCTTCATTTCATCCATACTTGCATAGCTCTTCCAGAACACCTAATCGCCGTCAAAATTCCACTTTTCCTCTTCTCCGCCGGCACCGACGACTTACAACGTCCCAATTTCGAACCAATTTCACATATACTTTGAAGAACTCTTTGCCGGCAGAGTAGCATTCTTCTTCAACGGAGCCGACGGCAGAACCTGCTTACTGTTCTCATTTCTTGAATTAGACAACAAAATTGGAGCAGATCGAGTGAACCCATTTGCCCCTTTTCCTCCATGAAAACTCTTCTGACCCTGATATTTGACTTGCTTCTGCGATGGAGTCTGATTACTGACGGAATCTTGATTTTCCGGTGGTGATGGAGGTGGGTTGTTGGTTTGTTTCTTCCTGAGTTTTGATTCTCGGAGATTGGCGTAGGCTTCGTATTTGGATCCTCTCTGCATGACCGAACTATCTGTTAAGATTAAGAAATTCGGGTTTTTCTGAGTTTTGATATCGTCGGTTTGTAGTAGATGGAGGATCGGAGATGATCGGGCCGTCGGACGGTCGGAGATATTATCTCCGGCGAGTATTGATCGATGTTTTAGCCTTTCAGGGACTTTGATATGTTACGAGGGAAAATATATCATGGGGGTTAAGTGTAAGATATGCATATTTAATACTAGGTTACTACTTGTATTACTTTAGATGAAAACATAACCTATTTACAATTTCTATTATCTTAAAAATTATGTAAAGAGGTATACTTGTACTACCCAAATCACATAAACATAATCTATTTATAAACTTCTAACCACTATATCTTAGAATATATTAAAATATTAAATAAGATATCTTGTGTTACACAAGTAAAAATACAAAGTTATATAATAGATTCTCTAATATGTTATGGATAACATATTCATAAAATTATTATATATACAAACATATTGAATTTATAAACAATAGTATAAAGAAAGATTTTATTATTCATAAATAATACATAAATCTTTTTATAAATCTTTTTAAATTATTTTAGTTTTAAGAACGATTAGCTATAAATTAAACTATATTTTAACAAAATTAAGTCTTATAAAGTATTTTTAATAAAATGTTATTTATTCTTAAAAAAATATCTTGATTATTATAATATTAATGAGAGTTATTAAGGAATTTTTTTAAAGTCAAGATTATTATCAAATTGTAATTTTTCTATGGTGTTAACACATGGATAATATTAGATGGAGCCCTAAGTGAAGATGATGTGAACATACTAAAAAATGATTATTTGGCTTATAGTTATTTTGTTTTATTAAAGTAGATAGAAATTATATATAGCGAAACAGCTTTTAAATGTTCATTATTATGTTATTATGTAGATAAGTTCTAAATTGGATGTTTAGATAATTTGATTATATTTAAATTTGTCAAGCTTACTTTCTAAAGAAAATAATAATGATTATATTTATAAATAGATACACAAAAAAAACAAAGATTCCGGTTCCCATAAATTTTTTTTTTCCCAAAAATGCTTTATTTAAAGTTCGGAAAATTTTGAATTAACGAAATATATAAATCAAATATTGTATTTAGTGACATTATCATAATTCTAAATTTCTAAAAATAATTATTGGAGTTTAGGTTGGAAAATATGTATGAGAAGGCATCAAAAGGTGTCATGTGTCTCTCAAGACTTTCTTTTATTATATAATATAGATATAGGTTTTAATTATATCATATATTAATAATAAACAATACTCACCAAACGGATGTAATATCAAAATCGAAATTCACTTTCCAAGAGGTATAATAATAACGGCAAAGTTATAAAAAAATTATATTTAATCTTAAAAGACTAATATGGATTCTACACATAATATGTGTTATTTTATTGTTTTTAAATGGGATGATATTTTTGTCATTATATCAAATATATCAAGTCATTGTGTTTAATGCGTCATGTAATTGTGTCAAATATTTTCATCGTTTGTTATGTATGTATTATTGTGTTTTATGATTAAAATCATTTTGTGTTATTTTATCTTTATGTTTTACAATTAAAAATACATAATGTGTTATTTCATCAATATGTTTTTTTACAACTAATAGTGTTTAGAAATACATAATGAAACATTTATCATCGTAGAGAAAACACAATGATGAGTAGAGAAAACGCAATAACAAACAAAAAAACACGATTAAGTATGCTAAAGATATAATTACGAGTAGAAATCATATTTGCTAAAAAACTTTAAAAAAATTGTTATACTATATGAAATTTATTTTTAATACCGATGGGCTTGTGGTCGAATTGCATCAAGTTGTGTTGCATGATATACCTTCTCAAGAGGTTGAGTGTGTCATTTACAGTGTGTGTGAGTCTCCGTTAACAATGATTTAATTGATTTATATAAGTAAAATATGTATATTTATACAAGGCATATTTTTCTTCATGGTTTTACCAATGAGAGAAAAAGGTCTACACTAACATTTTCGATATTGTGACAAACCATGCGGGAGTTTATTTACATTCCCAGTTGCCATTTTAATAAATTATAGTGGTTAAAACTTAAGCTTATTTTAATTAGTTGTCAATGTACACACGCTAGATGGCCAGACTTTTATCGACGAAAGTTTGTTGTTTGTAAACTTTAATTATCAAGCGTATCGTTTCAAAATTTTAACAAGTATGCTGTCAGCTTTTAACTTATTAAATTAAAACATCTTTCTTCAATTAATTAAATATATAATATAATAATAATAAAGTAAAACATGATGTATCTTTGGACGGCTATTTTCAAGGGTCACATATGGCTCAAACCGAAGTTTGAGGAACTTCAATCTTGAACACCTTAAAAAAGACTGTTAATTATTTTACAAAGTAGTTAATTTTCATTCTTTTTAGTTTAGCCACCATAGTTTTTTGTTTTGCTACTGAGTCACTCTTTTTGTACTCTTTATAAATAAGCGTTTGTTCTACTTTATGTGTTTAGAGAAAGAGATAGAGAAGGAGAGAGGAAGGCCGGAGATAACATCTTCGGCGCTCTCAGCCTTTGCACCGACATGGTATGGTGGTCGTCCGACTGTCCTGATTACCGCCAGGTCGGTTCCTCTCTAGACCCCAACACCAATGTCCCTTTATGACCATCACTTGTGCTACATTCGTGCGTTTAGAGAGACAGAGAGGGTATAGAGAGAAAAGTCAGAGATCAAATCCGAATGACCTGGTGTGTATTGATCGGCTCAGGTGCATGGATGGATGTTGCCGTAGCCGAAATGATTGTGGGTAGCACTGGTTAGAAACATTAGCATTAGGTTACTTGTTTTGGCTTTAAACCTTGAGGTTTTCTTTCTCCTAATCCACGTATATATATATATATATATTATATATTATATCATATTTATATATATATATATATATATATATATATATATATATATATATATACAAAATATAGTATAAAAACAAGGGTATGGTAGAGAAAGAATGAGTTTTTTGGTGTGTAAAAAGTGTATATTAGTTTAAGTATTTATAATAATATATCAAGAATTAATTTCATCAAACGTTTAAAAATTATAGTGGTTAAACAAGCTTATTTTAATTAGGTCATGTCACACTGGGGACTTACGACGAAAGTTTGTTGTTTGTAACTTTAATATCCAAGGTTCTTCATTTTTAAAAGTATGCTTAGCTTTTAACTTTATTAAATAAAAATCTTCTTCAATTAAAAATAATAAAATAATAATAAAGAAAACTTATCAGCATTTCATAATTTCAAGATGATCAATCTTGACACCTAAAAAAGACTAATTATTTCAAAATTAATTTTCATTCTTAGTTAGCAGTTTTTGTTTCTCTGGTCACTCTTGACTCTTTATAAGCGTTTCTAGTGTTTAGAGAAAGAGATAAGGGAGAGAACCGGAGATAACATCTTCGGCGCTCCTCAGCCTTTGCACCGACATGGTATGGTGGTCGTCCGACTGTCCTGATTACCGCCAGGTCGGTGTCCTCTCTAGACCCCAACACCAATGTCCCTTTATGAACCATCACTTGTGCTACATTCGTGCGTTTAGAGAGACAGAGAGGGTAGAGAGAGAAAAGTCAGAGATCAAATCCGAATTGACCTGGTGTGTATTGATCGGGCTCACGGTGCATGGATGGATGTTGCCGGTAGCCGAAATTTGATTGTGGGTAGCACTGGTTAGAAACATTAGCATTAGGTTTACTTTGTTTTGGCTTTAAGCCTTTGAGGTTTTCTTCTCCTCCTAATCCACGTATATATATATAATATATATATATATATATATATATATATATATATATATATATATATATATATATATATATATATATATATATTTACAAAATATAGTATAAAACAAGGGTATGGTAGGAGAAAGAATGAGTTTTTTGGGTGTGTAAAAAGTGTATATTAGTTTAAGTATTTATAATATATATATCAAGGAATTAATTTCATCAAACGTTCATAAAAAGGCCGTTGGCAACAACTAGTAGGCGAGGAACACGATGAGCTCGTATGCTCCTCACCCACCTCACGGATTCATCTCGTCACACTGGGGGCGGTGTACCCCGCGAGCTCGTGAACCTCATTGCCCATCTTGTCTAGTGCTCTGCCTAACCTTATATAATATCCAAAGGTTTCTTCTTATTTTTAGGTGGGAATGTTATTCTTAACTCGACTACTCTTCACCATGTGCTATTGTTATCCTAAAATAAAAAATGACTTCTTACAGTTACACACTAAGAAAAAAACTGCTTACAATCAAAGAAAACTTATCAGCATTCTCATAATTTCAAGATGATCAATCTAATCCAGCTACGAGCCTAATAAATCCTAATTCACGTTTCATTGAAATCCTAATTGCACCGAATCTCTAATAACTCTAGCAGTGTTTGTAGGGGTTATCTCTCGGTTAGGGTGGCTATGACAGCCATTTGTAAGTCGTTTCTAGTGTTCTCGATGTAAGAGTAAGGTTGTAAAACCCATTGAAACCCGTTAGACAAGTTCTTGAGGCTGCAGTCTCTAGGACTACCCTCTGACGATCAAATCAGAAAGAATCAACCATAGACCTAATGTATGAGAATGTGTATACAAAAAACGACGTTGTTGACAACATAGTAAAACTTCGACATCAGTCCATGTTACAATATAATGTTCATTTTACAAGGCCAAGTAAAAAGGGAAGAAAAACCAAATATAATTAAAAAAAAAAAAACAAGAAGCTGGCTTGTTACCTATGTTCTATACCATACAAATGACTTTAAACAACATAGTAAAACTACATATGAAACAATACTTACTTTCATAACTAATTGATACCAAACATTGACAAAAGGGTGGAAAGTTTGAGTAACAAGTTACCTTTCTCATATGTGTATAGCAAGTAATACACTCCCGCACAAAACTTGCTCCGCAAGTATCACCACACCAACCCCTTTCGTCTTCTAAATATGTCAACGCTCATTCGAGACTTCTCAGGCTTGTTTGGTTTCTTTGTCTTCTCGAGTCTACTGTCTAAACTATTTCTAGAAATTTCTGGAAGTTCAGGCCGCAACTCAAATGTATCTGCAGTGTCAGCAGTTCCACTTTCAGATGGTTTCTTCTGATTCTCAACATCCGCTGTCAGGTCTTTTGACCCGTTTGTGGCCCTTTTTGACTTTCCAAGTGACAAAACGAACTTTTTTAAGTGTCTTATGAATTCAGGATAGAACTCAAGGTTGCAATGGCCCCCACCGGTCAGCCACAATGGTTCGTATTTGTTCTTGCAAAGCTCCCATAGCTGTTTCCCATGGGAATGATCAACAACTTCATCTGATGTCCCCTGTATACAACATAACCCGTTACATAAAATACACCTTGGGTCTCATTTTCATTTTCTTATTAAAAAAAAACCAAAGTAATTGATCTTACATGAATGACAAGAACAGGGCAATTCACTAAACTGATCTTCTCGATATTCTGAAACCAACAAAACCAAAGAAAGGGTAAAATATCCATTCACAAGATGAGAAATGAAACTTAAATGTATTAATATGACCTTGTAGATATCGAACCAATAGGTTCGTTTGACAGGATACAAAACCCTTAGGCCCGAGAGGATTGGACTGTGCAGAACCACACCTCTTAAGTCAGGCACACGCGATGCAAGATCAATGGTGGGCCCACTACCAACAGACTGACCGTATAGAATCAACTGATCATCTTTAACACCGTATTTCTCCTTGAGGCATTTATATACTGCATCAACATCTGCGTATGTATTACACTCTGATGGCTGTCATAAACAAAAGGAACCATAAATTTTTCTTGAACACTGACCATGAAATATGTTTGGATAATAACATAATACGTATATCAAGTTCGATAGCCAACCTTTCCAGTTGATTGCCCATAGCCAGAGTAGTCATAGCTGTCGCATAATCACAATCGCACAATCAGTTCCATAAAATGTTATATTGACCCAAATTGATCACATTTACACAACATTCATAACTGCTTATCGCAACTTCAAATCGCGTATCAAACAATCCAAACACTGGTTAGAAACCACTGGAAGGTCCTGGAAACATCTAAGATTTTAGGGAATTCTACACTCTTTCTTGGAGAAAGCTTACATATTGACCTATAAACTTTCATAAACAATAATTGAGCAAGATTAAAAATTTCTTTGTCAAGAATCAAGACTTGAAAGGCATGAAATTAGGATCAAGTTATTAACTTCTAATTGGAGTAAAAGCACAAACAAGACTTTCATATAAACCCTAACTGAACAAGATCAAAACTACCTAAATTAAGCAAAATATGAGATCATAAACCGAACAATTTGCGAAAAGATTGAAGAAAACAATACCCAACAAGATTAACACGAAGACGAAGGCTCAATTCGACAAAAAGCTCGAACATCTGACCCAAATCTGCAGCATTACCATGGGAATACAGAAGAGTAGCAGAAGCTTTAGGGTGTTTAATATGCACAGTAACGATTTCATTTCCCCTTTTAGTTCGAAGCTTCAGCACATCAACACCATCCCGCCGTGGCACCTCCGGAATAAAGAGTTGACCGCCGTAAGACTCGCCGGATTCCACCGTGTACGACGGCGGAGTAGGTGGGAAGAAGGCAAATTTAGCAGCGATCGACGACGTTACTCCCCCCATCAATCCTTCGATTCATACGTAAAGTCTCCAACTTTTTAATAATTTGTGCTTCAGGGGTTTGAAATTGGATATTCAGATCTCCTTTTTTTGGTGGATTGCAGCGATGATAATTGAAGGTGACGACAAAGGGTTGTGGGGAGACAGTGGTGAGCTACGATGTGTCAATGATGACTTTGGTGGTGGGGGCGGCGCGTGGGTTCGGATCACCGGCGCGTGGGATACGAATGGTGGAATTTATTGTATTATTGGTTACCGTTGCTCCGAGTAGGAGAAAAAGAAAGATACATAGGTATTTTGATACTAGATGAGTAGATTGTCATCTCTTTATAAATTATAAGAAACAATTTTATTTATAGGTCGTTAAAAATATCGGTAACGTGTGTTTAGGTTTAATTTAGAGAAGTTGAAGTTAGAGACTTAAATAGGGCAAAATATATCTTGTTACAATAAAGAAAAATAAAATAATAAAAGAAGTTATTTTTCTTTATGTGATTAAGTTCGGCTAAATCTTTTTTGGAAGGAATTTATTTTGAAATTGGGCTCTTTTTTAACTAAATTTTATTAATATAAACTTTGTCTTGTATGTACCAAAAGTTCAATCTTCAGAACTCAAAGCGTAAATATTGTCATTTAAAAACACTTTCAAACTCAAAGCCAATCTATACTTATTAATAAAATAATAACTTTAGTGTTACGTATCATTCTCTTAAGGTTTTATTTTTTTTAATTCACGCCTAAATATATATCTGTTCTCAACGTTAGTCTAGATTTATTTAGAGACATTTGGGGAAAATTTGAAAATTTAACCTCTTTCTTTGGAAATGAAATCAAACCTGATTATTTTTCTTTCTTAAAATAATTTATCTACAAAAACTGCAGATCACATTCAATTCCATAAAATGGTCGGTTTATATTCGAATCGTGACAAAAATTACGGGATTTCTTCATCGATTTCTCTTCAATTCGAAGGAATTCATGAGTATCTTTATTTGGAAATGAAATCATACCCTATTTTGAAAGATTGCACAACCATCCCAGCTTTACAACATTCGCGATTTATCTTTATAAACTCTGATGATAGTTCCTTCAACAAGCTTTATCAACGTTTTCATTTTGGCTTCGGTTTCTTCAAGTTTTCTTCAAGAAAATGTATTTATTTTTGTTATATTATTTTTCTTTCATTTCTTTTTATTTGAAGGTGATCTGCTTCGACAATCCATCTTTAAAGAGGTATTACTTGCTTCTGATTTTTAAACTCTTTTATTTCTTTTTATGTATACTGTCGTATTACAATATTTTTGGATTAAACCCGTGTGTTACACGGGTCTTTAGCCTAGTTTACCTATATACAAAATAGAGAATAGAGAATTATATTATATATATATATATATATATATATATATATATATTCTTAAAACTTATAAATTATTATATATGTCCAATTAAAACTAAAAGGATCATATATATAGACCCATATTAAATATTTTTTTCTTGATTTTCATATTAAAGATCTCAATTATATGACTTTTTATGACCTAAATAAGCATCCCATCGTTTTGTTTGAAGGCATCGATCGAAAACATTATGAACCGATGTTGAATCGCATTTCTTTACAATCGTTTTCTGATTCAGACGCAAATCCTTCGGTAAACGATTTGTTTTTGTTGTGCACTCATGCTAGATGCATTTTTGTTCCGCTCATAGGTTGGATTCCTGTTTGGTCCATCGTAAATCCAACCAATATGGGTTTTTGTTCTAATGTGATGTTTAGTTTTTTTGCTTCAGTAATAATTTAATTGTATTGATAAATAAATTTGAAGGTTCTATAATAGTGATAATTGGTGGTTTAGAGTAATCATATTTTGAAGGTTTTACAATGAATGTATATAGGTTTTTAAAAATAAGGGCAAACTTGTCATTTCTTGGATTGTTTTTAATACTTTGATGTTTTAGTAGCTTTTTAAGAATATAATATAATAATTTAAGTTTTGAGTGGATAATATGATATTTTTCAAGTTTGTAAATGTATATATAAAATTAACTATAAAAAATTAGAATTTGAAGGCTTTGGACGTGAGGGCTCAAAGCTTATATGACTCCATCTAAGAGTATTCATATCAAGTACATAGTCGTTATTCATATAATTTAATTAAAAATTATCATTTTTTTAACATTATCTCTAAATTTTGTTTATCATCTAAAAACTTTTCACATCTCATTCTCTATTTCATTCTTTAACTAAATTGACTAGTCTTCAGTTTTACTTTGGTGTGATTGGTGCACTATTAAAGAGGTTGCAATGGACTTGCTTAATCCGTAGTTGATTAAAACTCTATCATTTTACTTTAGTGATTTCACATTTTTGGTTTGGCATTCACGACTAAATAACTTTGACCCTACAAAAATGGCTGAGTAGTCTTCTTATATCACACACCATGTTTCCACAAGATCCGACACATCAACATAAAAAAATGAAAGAAAGAAAAGAAAACAACAAAAGAAAAAAAAATATAAAATAATAAACAAATTATCAAGGGACACATTTAAAATAGGACTTTTAAGTCCATAAATCATGTTAATCCTCGTAACTAATGATAAATAAAAATGATATAACTAGTTATTGTGCCATGATTATAATGTATGATCAAGTCAACCAGTGGTCTGTGTGAATCCTTAAGAAACCTTACAGTTGGAAGGGTTTTGGTTTAAAATGCAATTGTGAAACGACCATGTAAGTAAACTGAGAAATTTCTAGTGTAAGTTAAAGCTTAAAAGGGAAATAAAAAGTTAAATCGACCATAACCCTGACATTCTTGCAATTTCATTTATAGTTGAACTTTTTTTATTGAAGCATGATCATTGGCGGAGGATCATTAGGGCCAGAGGTGGGGTAGGGGTGACCGCCCCGCTCTTTTTTAATAAAATAAAATATTAATAAAACAGTGATATCAACTTTTTAAAATTTTTATTTTTAATTTTTTTTTCAGAAAAAAAAAATAAACATTTTGTTCTAAAACAAAGCGTATGAAAATATCATTTTTAAATTTTTTTTATTATAACTCCCAAATTTAATTATTTTTGGTTTTAAAAAATTGAATTTTTAATGTATTGAGATTTTAGTATTCTCTTGTAAACAACAATGTTGTTGTAGTTGTTCAGTCTCGTCGCACTCTCGTGCTTTCGTTATGTGCTGAGGGGTGTGACATGCTAGGTTATGCCTTGTCCAGATTTGTAGCCTTACGTCTCATTGGCATAAGTAGGTTATCTATCCTCTAGTTGTCCAGATCTGAATCTCCTATATGCAACGAAAATACCTCACTATACGACAATTCATGTGCATCAACTTCCATACTCCAATCTTCCTCGTACAGCTCATTTTTTTCGATAGATATCATATGCTTCAATGGGTTCTTCCATTATGTTTGAGTAACGTTCATTTATTATGTATGGAAGTTGATGCACATGAATTGTCGTATAGTGAGGAATTTTCGTTGCATATAGGAGATTCAGATCTGGACAACTAGAACAACATTGTTGTTTACAAGAGAATACTAAAATCTCAATACATTAAAAATGTTTCATTAACCAAGCATCTAGAGCTTAGTACAACTGCTAAGTGAGATTCTTCAAATTGTATAACTAGCCAAGCTATCTTTGGTTTATGTTTTCTGAAAAACATACAAAAAATGTCAACTAAAATAGTAGGCAAGTTCATAGGTTTATAGAAAACATAGTTTATCATGTATGACCAATTGAGTAATTCCACAACCAACCCTATACCCGATTATCCAATCCCCATATTCCCGAATAGCAACACTTGAACTGCCAAAGAGTAAACATGGCAGATAATATGCCGCAATGCACCACAGGTCTCGGTGTTTGTTTGACTATCAATAGGACGCAATATGTGTGGGGGATTCCCCAAGTAGTACTACTGATATGTTAATAATTATATATGTTTACAATACATATTTCTTTGTATTTTAAGGTATTTTTGTTAGAAATTTTATAATTTAAACACCTATTTGTGTTTTATTTGAATTTTGTAATTATTGGATGAAACTCATTGATTTTTATGAAGAAAACCCAGGATTTGAAGAAGTTCAAGAGGAAAAAAAATGCTTCTGATATGACCATATCAAAGCTGGATATGCCCATATAAGCTGTCAAAATCCAGTGAGCTCATTTTTTAAGCTTAATATGATCATATTGCTTCTGATATGACCATATTCGGACAAAAATGGGTTTATAATCCCAACACACCTCATTTCCAACAAAACTTTCATTTTGTCTCAAACCTTAGCCTATCTCACCCCCTTAGGTGATTTTGAGTCTTCTTCAAGAGTTTTTGGAAGATTTGAAGGCCAAGATTAAAGATTCCACACTTTTTAGAAGTATCTAACATCATCCACCTCATTTTCATTCAAAAATTGGTTTGAATTCCTCTAGATTACTATGAGTTCATCCATGTTCTTGAGTTTGTGTGTGTTTATGTAAGTCTCATGGGCTAAACACTTGTTATGACTTGGATTAGATGAAACTTAACAGGATTTAATAACTTGAACATGATTCTTGGTATTGTTTATGTTAATGTCATAATAAAATTTGATTATTCTTCAATGTTATTTGTATTTGTTCTATTTTAATGAAATTTTCAACCTTGTGGGTGTTGTAAGCATGTTATGTTGGAAAACCTCATGTGTTTACAAGACTTATGTGCAGGACCGTTGAAGGGTGGTAAATGCAACAGTTTCACAAGGTGGAGAGACTTGGAACACTTAGCAGATCAAATAGAAAACCTGCTTAGATGAAACAAAGAACACTTAGAGAAAGAACAAGAACAAGAACAAGATAATATGGCTTTCAAGAATGATGTATATTGCTCTCAAGTTCTTACAAGTGTTATAAAGCTTAATTCTAAATACAAGTACTTGAGATACTTTATACTACATCCTACAGCTGGTCATACTTTGAAGGCCAGCTGGAAACACTAATCTAGACAACAAGATCAATGTAAAGTCAAAAGGAAGATTGTCCTTTGACTAGTGACTATGACATGCCATAGCTCACATCCTTATCTATTAAAAAAAAGATAAAAGTACATAGTTGAAAACTTACAGACTCAACACCTTAATTAACAGTTGACAAAAGCATGAACTTTTCACCAACTCATGCTAGTTGGTGAGTCTTCAGAGATGGTAGCGGAAAGGTGTTTCAGCTTTTGTCAAAAGTATGTCAGAGAAGACATGCCTTCTCTGTCTTCGGAAGAAATTAGTCTTTGGCTTTGGAAGACTTTGTCTTCGGAGCTTCGGATGACTTCATATTTGGCTTCGAAAGAATTGGTCTTTTGGCTTCAGAAGATTTGATACTTAGCATAATTCTCTGAGATATATCAAATCTTCCGAAGTACTTTCCAAGTACTTCACATATGCATGCTGAGAGTTCTTTAGTTGCATCAACCTTTAAGTGTATTCCTTACATTATGCAATGATTGCATCTTTTATGTGTAATTTTGTGACATTTGACTAGGAATGGTGAATGAATATTGTAGGTTTAGTAAAATGGAGCAAATATGCATCCTTATGCTTATGTTTGAGAAAATCATGGCGTATGTCATGAATAGTAAGCACCGGAAGATGGAGTCTTTAACTACCTCTATGAACTACCTATACTCCTACAGCTTGCCTTTTTAAAAGCAACTACCTGGCTGGCTTCTCATCTTTCCTCTTATCCTTCCTCATTCCCTTCCCCACTTCCTTTAGCCGAACTCGCAGCTCATGTCCATATTCGATATAGAAAACAAGATCTGGAATAACTCTCCAAAGACTTTATTAGAAACCAAGAAAATCACTCAAAGTTAATCATCCTAATAGCTAATACAAGATACTTAAATATCTGCTCATCAAAAGCTTTTATAAACAAATCAGCATATTATTCATTTGTGTAAACTTTGACCAGTTTTATCAATCCTTTTTCAAAATTATCTCTAATTAAATGATTCCTGATGTTGATGTGTTTTGTCTTTGAGTGCTGCATATGGATTCTTTGTAATAGAAACAACACTGTTGTTGTCTATATGGATGGGAGTCTCTTTGAAGTTGAATCCATAGTCCAGCATCTGATTCTGAATCCAAAGCACTTGAGCACAGCAGCTTGCAACAATAATGTATTCAGCTTTAGTAGTTGAGGCAGACACACAGGATTCTTTTTTGCATTATCATGAGACTATCCTTCCACCAAGAAATTGACATCCCCCAGATGTAGACTTTGCAGTCATGTTGCATCCTCCATAGTCACTATCTGTATAGGCATATAGATTGAAGTTAGAATTCTTTGGATACCAAAGGCCCAGTTTAGGAGCACCTTTGATATATCTGAGAATTCTCTTGATAGTAACCAGGTGTGACATATTAGGTTTGGCTTGATATCTTGCACAAATACATGTAGCAAACATGATATCAGGCCTGCTAGCTGTGAGATACATAAGAGACCCAATCATAGCCTTGTATAGATGTTCATCAACACACTCCCTGTCAAGATTAGGTTAGAGAGTGGTTTCTAGCTATAGGTATCTTAGCAACCTTACACTCAGTCAGATGAAATCTGGTAAGTATGTATTGCATATACTTTAACTGGTTTATGAAGATGCCATTGTGAACCTGCTTCACTTGAATTCCTAGAAAGAAATTGAGTTCCCCATGGCACTCATTTCAAATCTATTCTTCATTAGCTTCTTAAAGTCTTTGCAAAGCTTTGGATTAGTTGACCCCAAGATGATGTCATCTACATAAACTTGAACCAGCATCAAGTAATTTCTTGTTCCATTGATGAAGAGTGTTCCATCAATAGTACCCCTCTTGTATTCATGCTGACAAAGATACTATGATAGTGTCTCATACCACATCCTTGGAGCTTGATGCAACCCATAGAGAGCTTTATCAAGCTTGCAGACATAATTAGGATGATCTGGGTCTGCAAAGCCAGGTGGTTGTTTGACATACACTTTCTTATTAATCACCCCATATAAGAAGGCACACTTGACATCAAGTTGGTAGACCTTGAAATCCTTGGATGCAGCAAAGGCAAGGAATATCCTAACAGCTTCAAGTCTTGCTACATGAGCAAAAACATTAGTGTAGTCAATCCCTTCTTCTTATGTGTACCCTTGAATAACTAGTCTTGCCTTGTTCTTGATGACAAGTCCTCTATCATCTTTCTTATCCCTGAAAACCCACTTGGTACCTATAGTAGTCTTCCCTTGAGGAAGAGAAAATAGATTCCAAACCTTTTGTCTCTTGAATTGAAGTAGCTCCTCCTGCATTGCTTCAACCTAACTTCCATCCTTCAGAGCCTCATAAATCTTCTTATGCTCAATCTGGGACAAGAAACAAGAGTGACGACAAACATTTTTGTCATGGGTTTGTCCTCTTGTTCTCACCCTTGTCTCAACATTTCCAATGATGTTTGTGGTGGGATGTGACTTGTGGATTCTTAATAGAGGAATCATAGCAAGTTGGTTGGACAGATCTAAATTAGTGAAATTCAGATTTGGTGCGTGAGTGTCATCCACCAAATCAACACACTTATCAAGAAAAACTTGATCCAATGAGTGTGTTAGATCATTGATGTTGTCTTCTATGGGGTGGTTATCAGTATCAAGAAATTTTTGATCACTATCACCACCTCCATCTCCTCCTATATTGGAAATTCCTTCATTTGAGTTCTGTGCCTTTATGCTAGAATTTATAGGCACCTCAGATGTATCAGCTGAAGAATTTCTCATTGTTATGCTGACAGGATTACCAATTGTTGGGCTAGTTACCACTGGAGCTGAAGTAGTTTGAACACTTGGTCTTCTCAGCTCAAATCTTGGATCAGAATCTCCTATTGATAAGCTACATATAGATCCTGAAATATCTTCACAAGATTTGTTAAAATAGTTGGTAACTAAATCAAGATCAAACAACCAATCAGGACCAAAACCTTTCACACTGGGTGTGTGCTCATTGAAGGTCATATTGGATAACTCCTCAACTACTTTAGTTCTGAGATGGTATACGCTATAAGACTTCATTTGGGAAGAGTATCCAATAAAATGTCCATCATCTGATTTCTCAGCAAATTTGGCTATTTGATCCTTGGTATTCAAGGTGGTGCAAGGACATCAAAATGATCTGAGGAAACCAATAAAAGGTCTCCTTTTGTACAACAGTTTATAAAGAGTCTTACCATGAGTCTTGACTACTAAAACTCTATTCTACACATAGTAGGCAATGTTGACTGCCTCTGCCCAGAAGGTGATGGGCAGTTTAGAGTCAGATAACATGGTTCTTGCAGCTTTAATAAGTGTCCTATTTCTCCTCTCAATAACATCATTTTGATGAGGAGTACTGGGAGCACTGTATTGTCTTTTAATACCCTTCTCATCACAAAATGTATCAAGCACTTGGTTCTTAAATTCAGTTCCTTGATCATATCTTATGATTTTGACCTTGTGATCATATTGATTCTCAATTTTCAGAATGAAACTCTTCAAGATATCAGGGGTCTCTTCCTTAGTTCTAAAGAAAAAGACCCAAGTGTATCTTGTGAAGTCATCTGTGATCACCAAACAATATAAGATCCTTCCTAGATTCATTACACTAGTAGGGCCAAAGAGATCCATATGTAATAAGTATAGGGGAGTAGTGATGGAGTTTATTTCCTTTGGCTTGTGAGACACTTTGTGTTGTTTCCCTTTCAGGCATGCAACACAATGGTCATCACTTGTAAACTCTTTCTTTGGCATTCCAGTTACCAAATCATTCTTAATTAATTTATTCATGTTTTGAAAATTTAAATGGCATATTCTTTTATGCTAGAGGAAAGACTCATCACTATTAGCTTTAGATAGAAAGCAAGAAACTTCTCCTGAAGGGGATGTTTTCTGCAAATCCATCTTGTACTTGTTCGCTTTCCTGGGGGCTCTTAGCAGGATAAGCTCTTAAGGAATGACCACTCCAGGCTTAAGAACAATGCACTCATGCTTAGTAAAGAGCATGTTATGTCTCTGGTCACAAATTGGGATACACTCAAGAGATTGTATCCAAGCTCCTTAATAAAATTTACCTTCTCAATGCTGAGCTTACTATTTATGACCTTGCTCCTTCCAGTAATGTTACCACCTGATTCTCCTCCAAAAGCAACTGGACCTCCATCAATTTTCTCAATGTTTTAAAGCAAAGAGCCATTGCTTGTCATGTGCCTGGAATAACCATCGTCAATGATCCATACATTCCCTTTGGTCTTTAGCTGTTCATGCACATAAAGAGATGGTTAGTTATATTTAGAAACACAATTCTCATTGGTCTTGGGCTTGTCAAAGTGAATTGAAGATAATGCAATAATAATTGATCCTATATGCAAGCTCTGAGGATCATCTGCTGTTGTTGATGAAGAACTTTCAGTCATATGGCCTTCCTTTATCTTCCACACCATCTTTGGAAGACAAGACTTGGCCTTCAATACTTCAGAAGTTTTGATGACTTTGGAAGTTTTGGAGACTGGAACTTCGGAAGCTTTTGCATCCGCTATAGCAGACTTCAGTACTTGGAAGGATTCCTTTCTTTCGAGACCAAACTTTCTTCTGATGGTAAGTTTTCACTTATCTTCTTCTTCACTTTAGAGCTTCCGAAAGGAAGAGATTTTCCTTCTGAAGCTATCTTCTTCTTCTTCTTAGAAGTTTTATTCTTGGTCATATAGATAGTACTTTTAGGATTGTAGATGAAATCCTTAGAAAAATAAGAAGTAATACCACATATGATGCATTTAGTTGGTATGCTTCTGAGAGTCTTCCTCTGAATAGGAGGCTGAGATTGATCACTTTCCACTTTCATCTTCATCTGTGAGGCTTGCTAGGGTGATGCTTGCTCTTGGAATTAGATGGTTTAGGCTATGTAGAAGTGGTGCATATTTAATCAGCCTTATTCTCTTAACCATGATGATTTGGACATGAACTAGGACTCCTGGTACTAGAGTCAATTGATGTGTCTTCAGTCTTTACCACTTCAAATCCAATAGAAATAAAAACTTGCTTTTGCTTAGAGTTGAAGGTGGCCTTTATCTCTTGGGCTTTCTTTTACTTTCTTTTGGCTGTCCTTATCAAGTTCTTCCTTGCAGACTTGGTCATCCCTGGTTTTTTCTTCTCTCCCGAAGAATAGTATCCCTTCTTAGGATAACCCTTATCACTCACCTCAGGTTCATCCTTCACTATCTCCTCTATATCTTCATCCTTCTCTTGGATAGGATCAATATAAGGCAGCTTATCTTGACAAGTTCCACACCTTGGAGGTCTAAAAGATAGGAGTGTGTGTGGAGGAGCTATCTCACTTGACCCTAGTCCCTACCTATTTTGGTAACAAACTTTTGCATGCAAGGATGAGGATATTATGTTCTTGAAGGTTTCCTCTTCAAGAACACATTTTTCTGCCTTGGCTTTGCTTATCACAAGCTCAGCCTGACATTCAGTTACTTGATTATGAGATCTTTCATTTGAGTTCTGTAGTTTGTATGCTCATGCTTAAGAGTAGATATGGTTTTCTCTAAATCTTCAATTTTAAGTTTAAAATCATTTTCTGCTCTTTTAAAATCAGCTTTTAAAATGTTTAAGCACTCAAGGTCAGATCTCACTTCCAAGTTGTAGGACCTGTACATACTCACTTTAGCAATGCATTCAGGAGTACAAAGATGTTTTAATACCTTGGATTCTTCATGATCAGCCATCAGTGCTTGGTTTAGAGAAGCATCTTCTACCTGAAAGCTCCACTCAAAGCCTCCTTCTTCAACAGCAACAACAACATATTGTTTTGGCTGGCTTGGCTTCTCAGTTCTGGGAGCTGCGTTAGTGTAATTTGGTCTGGATTATGCTTGGCCATTGTTTTTCCTTGGTTCCTTGCACTCTCTAGCAAAGTGTCCCATTTGGTTACAGTTGTAACATGTCACCTTGTTTTTATCTAGCCCGAACTTTCACTGGCCACATTGCTTGGGAACTTCCTTCCTGTTGTCTTGTAGAACTTCTTGGCTCTATGAGTGAGGAGAGCTATTTGTTGAACTATATCCATGTACTCCAGATTATTTGGATGGATGCAGTCCAGGCCTTCAAGAGTGAAGAGAAAGTTTTCACAGCTTTAATCAGCAGACACAAAGGCTTGAGCAGAGCTTGTCTCTTGGAATGGGTTTTCTTGGATGTAGCTCTCCCTTGGTGTCTCAAGAAAAGTGATGAAAGAACCCTTTTATGAGTTATCAGGAAAGCTGATGAGATGATGCTGTGGTTCTTTGCTATCCCTTTCAACTACATGAAGGGGTGAACTCTACTGATTGTTGGAAGAGCTGCTTGATGGATTTTGCAAGTTCATCTCCATCTGATAACTACTAAGGATACCATACAGCTTTGTGAGAGTAAAAGCAGAGAGGTTCTCAGTTCTCTTGATGGCCACACAGTAGTAAGTCCATTGTTTAGGAAGAGAGAACATAAACTTCCTTACTATGTCCCTATTCTCAAGCTTGACTCCAACATCCATTAGAGTATCCATAATCTCAACATACCTGAAGCATTGTTGAGTCATGGTTTCACCTATCTTGTAGGTAAAGTTCTCAAAATATTGCTTCATAATGTCTTTCTTGTTTTCCTTGGCCTCTTCATACCCCTCATACATGAGCTTTAGTGCATCCCAGAGCTGCTTAGCAGTTTTACACTTCTTAAAGTCTCTGTATATGGAGTTTGGAAGAGTAGTTTGGAGAGCGGTCATGGCTTTCTAATCTTATCTATTTTCATTCGGTCTTCTTCAGGGTAGTCAGCCGTTTCCTTTGGAATCATCCCACCTCCAGCGGTGGCTGAAGAGGTGCTTGGGATGTGAGATCCTTCAACAACAGATCTCCACATCCTGTTGTCTTGAGACTTGATGAACCCTTCCATACATTGGCACCAAGTATCAAAGTCATCAGGAGTGATCAATAGAGACTTTGACATGGTACCGGTTTCCATATCAGCCTTAGAGATAGCTGCCATTTGAGTTGATAAGTGTTTTGTGAAACTGAAGAGATCTAAAATGGTGAGATCTTACAATCAAGAGCCTGAAAGGCTCTGATACCAATTGCAGGACCGCTGAAGGGTGGTCAATATAATAGTTTCACAAGGTGGAAAGACTTGGAACACTTAGCAGATCAAATAGTGAACCGGATTAGATAAAACAAAGAACACTTAGAGAAAGAACAAGAACAAGAACAAGATAATATGGTTTTCAAGAATAATTTATATTGCTCTCAAGTTCTTGCAAGTGTTACAAAGCTTAATTCTAGATACAAGTACTTGAGATACTTTATACTATATCTTACAGCCAGCCATACTTTAAAAGCCAGCTGGAAACACTAATCTAGACAACAAGATACATGTAGAGTCAAAAGGCAGATTGCCTTTTGACTAGTGGCTATGACATGCCATAGCTCATATCCTTATCTATTACAAATGGATAAAAGTACATAGTTAGAAAGTTACAGACTCAACACCTTAATCTACATTTGACAAAAGAATGGACGTTTTACCATCTCATGCTAGTTGGTGAGTCTTCAGAGATGGCAGTGGAAAGGTGTTTTAGCTTTTGTCAAAAGTATGTCAGAGAAGACATGCATTCTCTGTCTTCAGAAGAAATCAGTCTTTGGATTCGAAAGACTTTATCTTTGGAGTTTCGAAAGACTTCATCTTTGGCTTCGGAAGAATTGGTCTTTTGGCTTCGGAAGATTTGATACTTATGATAATTCTGTTAGATATATCAAATCTTCTGAAGTACTTTCCTAGTACTTCACATGTGCTTGCTGAGAGCTCTTTGGTTGCATCAGCCTTTAAGTGTATTCCTTATATTATGCAATGATTGCATCTTTTATGTATAATTTTGTGACATTTGACTAGGAATGGTGAATTAATATTGTAGGTTTCTTATGCTTATGTTTGAGAAAATCGTGGCGTATATCATGAATAGTAACCACCAGAAGATGGAGTCTTTAACTACCTCTATGAACTACCTATACTCCTACAACTTTCCTTTTTAAAGTAACTACCTGGTCGGCTTCTCGTCTTTCGTCTTATCCTTCCTCATTCCCTTCCACACGTCCCTTAGCCAAACTCCCAGCTCAAGTCCAGAATCGATATAGAAAACAAGATCTGAAATAACTCTCCATAGACTTTATTAGCAACCAAGAAAATCACTCAAAACTTGATTACAAACATTTACCATAACTCGGTATTTATAGCTAACCTATTATATCTTTTAATTACAAACTAATTCTATTAACTAGGATTCTATCCAAACTTGATATTATCCTTTTTATTTAAATCATCCTTATCACCAACTTGTGATAGATGAGCATAAATCTCCCAACAATCACCCCTTTAATTCTCGACTTGAGCAAGAGAGGTCTTCAACTCCAATTAGTTCTCACATCTCACCGAACAGAATTCTTGCAAGTAGTTTGGATTTGATCATTAGCTAAGTTTTTCTAGTTCTCCTTAGTTTCTTGATTTTCACTTTTTCTATCTTGGGTTCGATACACCGTACCACCAAGGTCCTTTATCCTGAGCAATACTCGCGACTCTTCAACTTTAATTCTTGAATCATCGTTGAAACAAATACTTCTTGGGAGAGCTATAATATTGGATCTCAACCGACTTGTTGATGACCCACTAAATCTGGCACTAACTTGTGGGTTAGCACCGCTTACATGTTTGAACCAAAAGCACATCACTCATTCTTCTCCTTCAATCCACGAATGTTCTTAAAAACCTGAAAAACCGATTAACTTGATCCTTTAATGACAACAACAACTAATGGTCACTAATCTTGATCAACAAGTTTGATGTAAGGTTTTCTTGAACGTGGCTGTCCCAAGATCTTTCATGGCATCTTCGACCAGTTGGCCATAGATCTTACTCGGTTGATTTTGATCAACCCTAGATCTCTCCGTGGCAAAAGCGGTCGGCCCTAGGTCTCTTCACGCGACGACAAGCTTCAATGCGACGACTAAATCTTGGTATCAATCCGGGTACCTTGAACTTGGTTTTTAACTACACCAAGCTCTGATACTAATTGGAAATAAGTATAGAAACACACTCAAATAATATTCATATCACAACTCAATCGATTTGAAAAACTTTATTTGCTCAAAGAAAACTAAAGATACAATTAACTCTCCCATATGCTTGGGTATTTATAGAGTTATAAAAACTTGAAAAAGAAGTATTCTAACATAACTACAATTGATATCCCTTATATTTTGAAATTTACAATTATCCAAACTAATTTAAATTACTTTAAAAACCAAATAGATAAGTAGATAAGAACTATGACCATTGACTCGATCGGGCCCACCCATCATAGGCTCGATGTGTTTGGTCACCTCATGGACTCGAGGTAATGGCCCAACCAGAGATTAAATGGGCTAACAATCACGAGTTTTTGCCTAAAATGGTCTAGTTGAAAATTTTAATTACCAAAATGGTGTAGTTTGAAAAATATTTACCAAAGTAGTTTTTAACTTTTTTTTTCCTACTCTAACTCTCATTAAATACTTTCCAAAGATTTTAAATTCTTTAACATATGATTTCTTTAAGTGTCTAAAGATGTTATATAAATATAACTATCTAGAAATACTATTTAATTTCTTTTGACATGTTTCGTAAAAACTATTTTTTAAAATATGTAATTATGGTGTTAAAAAAGAAACATTTTTTATTTCTGTAAACTTATTTCTTAAAAAGCTTTTAAATAAAATGTTATGCACACACATGGCCGGTCTAATATATATGGTTTAGTCCGAGCTGTCAAGTTTAAACCTGCTAAACCAACCAAATTTCAAGTTACATGAAAAAAGTATTAACAAAAGTTCAATACATTTTCAATACAATAAAAAACCTACCCATTATTTATAATTCAGTATAAAAACATTTGTTAGTCACAATCCAATAAAATTTTTTATTTTTTAAACTTTTTTCTTTAACTTTTAGAAACGTTTTCTTAAAAAAATATTTTTTTCTTAATATAAAAACATTTTTTCAAATTGTTTATGTTTTTGAATAATATAAATAAAAATCTTTTAAAAAATATAAATATAAATAACGGATCTATCTGATAGTTTTCATAAACTTTCTAAATAATTTGATATAAAAATAATAAGAACTTTTTCTAACAGAGAATGTATTTTTTTAAACATTTTTTAAATTTCACTCTTAAACATTATAAAACAAGTTAAGGAAATAAGGAATATTTCTATTTATAATTTTTCAAGAAATAAAAAAGAATTTTACTTAAAAAAGTTAAAAAAAAGTCAAACACTTTTATTTTAGGACCATGATTAGACATTTTAAAAACCTCTATTATAAAATATTTTAAAAGAAATTAAAAAATATTCCTCGAAAATCAAAGAAAGTTATATTCAAAAAACAATTCTAATAGTTTAAAGAAAAAAGATCTGAAAAATAAATTATATTGCTGGATTGTGATAACAAAATTTTTTTGGAAGCTTTTTAAGAAATAAATTTATAGAAATTAAAAAAGTTTCTTTGTTGACACCATGATTACAGATTTAGAAAAAAATTTATAAACCGATATGAAAACAAATTAAATAATATTTCTAGAAAAGTAAAAAAAAAGTGTTATATATATAGTTTTTTGAAATTTAAATAATTCACATGTTAAAGAATTTAAATTTTTTTACAAGTATTCAATGAGAGTAGGAGTGAGAAACAAAAAAGTTAAAAACAACATTATTTTAGTAAATATTTTTAAAACTACACCATTTTAGTAAATAAGTTTTTTAACTAAACCATTTTAGGAAATAACTCTAACAATCACCCCTCTAATCTCGGTTTGGTTTTGGACAAGTCTTCCACTTCGAGTAGCTTTTGCATTTCTCCAAACTTTACTCGGGCTAATGCTTTTGTCAATATATCGGCCCGTTGTTCTTCTCCGGAAATGTGGTTTACACTAACTTCTCCCTTCTCAATGCATTCTCGGATGAAGTCGTAGCGCGTGTTTATATGTTTGCTTCTCCCATGGAATACCGGGTTTTTCATAAGAGAAATCATTGAAGTGTTATCCACATATAACATAACCTTTTGAATGGGCCACTTGGTTACTTCACTAAGTAAACCCATAAGCCAAAAGGCTTGGCAAGAGGCGGCGGTGGTGGCCATAAACTCGGCCTCACAAGAGGACAAAGCTATAGTCCCTTGTTTTTTGTGTACACCAAGTTGCGGGGGCATCACAAAAATAAAAAATATGTCCGGGAGTACTCTTTCCATCATCCTTGTCAACTCCATGACTACTATCGTAAAATCCATAAAGGTGGCGACTTCCACCCCTCGAATATTTTAAACCATAAGAAATAGTTCCTTTTACAACCCATGCCACAAGGATTTATATAATCTAGCTTATACTTATCAATCTATGACTCCTAATATGATTTAAACTTTATCTAAAATAACAAACTATATTTATCTAATCAAATAGATAGAACAAACTAAATTTGAATATTAAACCAACTTGACCCACTTGTCAACTTAGGTCCCCGAACTTCACCGACTTTTGAAACGTGTTAGAAATTATTGCCAACAATCACCCTCCTAATTTCTGAACCGTATTAGGTAGGCCATTTCCTTCAAGCAACTTTTCATCTAATTGAACTTGATCCTTGAAAATAGTTTGGATTTGATCCTATTATATCTTTTAATAACAAACTAATGCTATTAACTAGGATTCTATCCAAACTTGATATAATCCTTTTATTTAAATCATCCTTATCACCAACTTGTGATAGATGAGAATTAATCTCCCAACACCAGCTCTTTTCCCGTTGTTCTAGCTCTTTCCGCTAACCTTCCAAGGTAGGTAGCAGCTTTGTAAGGTAGTTTTCCATATCTGTTAACAGCTCTAAGCCTAACCACTTATTCTGACTTTCCTTTTGCCGGCTAGTCTACTCCTTTACCCGCTTGCCCTTTTTCTGTGTTTGCACGACATCTGTTCTCTTAGTAAGAGGCTGCACTATGGACCGTTACACTAAGCTCTTCACATGCTCGTTCCCCAAAGGAGGGCACTGTTAAACAGGTAAGCCCCTGTTATGTATTGGCTCTCTTTCTTTCCACTGATAGGGCAGTTTGCTAGTTTGCATTCCTCTATCTGAATCTCTAACACTAACAGGCGACAATCACCAATAGGGAGTGATAGGAGAAGAAAGACTAGACTTTGAGACCAAACCTCTACTTGCCTTTTTGCAAGGTCCTCCCGATCCGTGCTCTAAAAAGATTATGCATGAGATGAAGCTTGTGTATCTGTTTTTCAGTAAAGACCGAAAAGAAAGACCCGCTGTTCTATTTTCTTATTACCTTTTCTTCATTGTCAATGCGGCTCGTCCCTTCCTTGGTGAAAAGGGGAGTCTTTAACTACCTCTTCTTTTCCTGTATCTCTCTTGTCATTCGTTGTGAATTGATTTTGGTACTCATGGTTTGATGTTCATTAGTTGAAGGGTGGTTATAGCTTTGTCTATTTTACGCAAGTTGAAGTGGTTGTCATGTGTTTATCGTGTTAACTTTCTAAAAATTTATGGAATAAAGTAACCCTAACAGGATTTTAGTTCATCTTTGACATTGACATATTTGTATCATTAGTTTCTCATGGCATAAGTTTAGGTGGCTATTTTGTGCTTATCATTATGGCTTTCCAAATAGTTATACGTCTAGATAACCTTGACGGGGTTTAGGCTACTTCCATAGATCATGTGTAAAAAGTGGTTCCACCTCGAGTTTGTGCTAGTTGTTATTTCAATGCTAAGTGCAATCAAAGTACAAGTGATATCTTTAATTATTGTGTATCTTCGTCCTTATTTCCTTGTTTTATTAGTTTAGTTTGCTAACCGTTTTAGCTAATTTCAATATTCACAAATCCAAACTCAATTGATCGGTTATATAGTGATAAAGATGTAGTGTTAGGAGCCATTGTGTCCATAAATCAATACTCGGTTCTTACCTCAAGTTATACTACTATGCGATAGGTGCACTTGTCTATTATGTGTTTAGTTAGTCTAGATGTGATAATCGTTTCTTTTATTAAAACAAATTGTATGATTTTTTATATAAAAATATATATACATCAACACACATCAACAAACCATATGATTCGTCGATTTATATTGAATTAATGGTTGTGTGGCCTAAGAGTCGGTGCAAAGTGTAATAATGAAATGAGCATCTTTTATAATTGCGCATCATTGAAAAGTCCAGTAAAGATATATGAACGTGTTTTTCACCATAAAATGGTTTAAGTAAAGAGGAGTTGTGAAAACTCACTTGATTTTTTATACAGGTACAAGTATGTGCCAAGGTCCTTAGCATGCTATAATGTATGTGTGATCAACAAAAATATCCCTGTAAAATAACATGAGCATTTGGTATTAGGCAATGTTATCATACATGTCATTGAGCTTTATTGACATGTTTAATATGTTATAATCGATTACTGGTTACTATCAGGTTGTAAGTTATTGAATGGTATACATATTACTAAAAAGCCTATTTTCTTGTAGTTAGAGTTATTAAGTTGTAATTATATGTTATGATACAATACAGTTGAAGTCTCCAAATACTGGATTGTATGCATCTTTGTATTTAAAAAGTATAATAGTATTAGTAAGTATAGTATTGTTTAATCATATCATCAAAAATAATAATAGTAATACTTTTAGAATTTTAAAATAATGATTAATTTTAGTAAAATCTTTATTGACCCAAATATATTTAAAACGGGCACATATCAAAATTTATCATTATTATTTTTTCTATACAGTTCGTAGTTGGTTATATATAACTTATCTAAGTTTAGAAATTTAAAAATAAGATCAGATGAATTTTAAAATCATAAAGTGTTTATAATAAGTTATTTTTATTATTCTTAATCTAATGTAAAGTTCTTAGAATTTTTGCATGTTTTAATCATTGTTTTCAAATTCGGGCTGTTCTTATAAGTAGCAAAATTTATTAAATAAATTTCAAAACTACAAAAAATTTTACTTTTCACATTCTCGTATTATATATTTTATTTTTAGACTATTTTAATGTTTTCTAATTATGTGTTCTATAAATCAGTTTTTATTATAAATTAGAATATAAAATTACGTAAAAATAATAAAATTGAGTTCAAAGTTATTTTAACATCATACTTTGTAGTGGAAACCTACTACTACTACTATTATTATTATTATTATTATTATTATTATTATTATTATTATTATTATTATTATACTTTATATAGTTTAGAAACTTTAACTATAACAATGTTTGATGGTTTTATATTTTAGCCATGAATGTTTTCCTTCTTACATAATATACTTTTATGTATTCATGTCATAAAGTATGAATAACTTTATTTACAAATTATATTATATTTTAATTTCCTATAGTAATTGATAAATAGTATATTAATTATGATTATACATATAGTATATATCTATACAAAAAAAAAGACTTTTGGTTACATTTAAGTTTTTGATTTTAAGTTTTTGATTTTAAGTTTTGATCATAAAAATTTCTTTTTTTAAATTAAGGGCCAAGAGTAGATTATTTAAATTTTTATATAGTAAAATACAACTTGAATGTTACAAGGCACTTTTTGTTTTTGATTAACCACAAGATTTTAATGAAATGGTATTCGCGGTCCCTTGATTTTATCCTTCAATTCGATTTGTGAATCCAAGGATCGAAACGGTAATTATCAGTTTGATTTAACAAATAAAGATCGCAGAATTATCAATACTTGTTGTTTAATTAATTGTTTATGGAATTGAAATCGACGAAGAACAGATGAAACAAATTGAAAACAGAATAAAATAATGCAACAAAAAGATTGTTTCAATTGATCTTCATTGATAATGAATCAATTACAATTGATATTGATGCTTCGATGACAAGGTAATCCCCTATGATGTTCTTCGTGTTCTTGTGATTGCTATGTTGCTATATTGATTGATTGATTGATTGATATCATTTCTATGAATATATGAATCTTTATTTGTGTATCGATATCTCTCAATCACTTTCTAAATGAGTGCACCCATGCCTTATATTTATAGGCAGAGGGATTCACATTTTACAATAGGAATATTCTTGATGTGACGTGGAATATTTGCTTCTGACAGATGTACATTCTTCCGAGGTCGTTGACTTGATGACATCACTCTGACAGATTGACTTGTTGACTTTATGTTGAGTACTTGATGATATGAGATCATACAAGTATTTTGTTCTTTCGTAGGAGTTGGTTCTTTGTTCTTGAACACCCTACGGAGCAAACTTCCTTCTTCCGCAACAGCAGCAACTTGATCTTTGGACTTGTTCTTCAGTAGATGTTGTGCTTTCGCAGGAGATCTACGGATGCATGTTGACTTGTTTCTTTTATGATTTGCAGAACATCTACAGAAGAACAAACTTGTTCATCCGCAGATAGTTCTTGTACTTGTGTCAATTTTCCAAATTGACCAAGTATGATGTTTTCCTGCAATTACATAAATTCAACACAAATAATATTTGGGATTTACAAATGATCATTACAAGAGATGAATAAACATCTAAACCTATACATTAGATCTAGTCCTAACAATACTCCCCCTTAGGTTTAGACTCTTGTAATCATCTGTTCAGCTCTTTCAGCTTTTGAACTCTAGCCAAAATTCTTGTGTTGAAGTATCCAACAGGTTAATTCTTTCGCAGAACATCTACGAAAGGAAAAAATGGTTATGTTTTGCTGTTTTATCCTTAAATTAATTTTTTCGCAGAACATCTACGGAAGGAAAAATGTTTTGCTATTTTATCCTTAAATTAATTCTTCCGTAGAACATCTACGAAAGGCAAAAATTGTTATGTTTTGTTGTTTTATCCGTAGGGTATCAATCTACAAAAAGTCAATTTTATTCTTTTTGCTGTATGATCTTAACATCATGTTGTTAGATCATTTGTTGTTTGCTGTTGGACCTTGTTAACTCTGCTCCATGGCAAATGTGCAAGATTGATTTAGTTAAAAACATCAAATATCCTGCAGCCAAGATAGTGCTCAAGTTTCAATTTTCTTCATGTAAAAATGTTAAACTCAGTTTTCATGCTGATGACTACTCCCCCTAAATTTGTGATTAATCATGAAATTATGTATTTATCAGAAATTCATAAAGAGAAAAGCATGAAAAGCAATTATCTGTCAATCTTATTAGCAAAAAAAAAGAACAAAAACAAAATCTTTTTGTATTTTATTTATAGGCAGAAACTTAAATATATTTACAAGTATTTACATCATACAATGGGATCATACTATGACACTAAGCAACTTCCTGAAACATTTTTGTTTGATGATAGTAGACATAGATCTAGTGCTGATTGCAAGTATTATGATCCATATAAATTCAAGCAACAGTATAGTTTCAACTTATCATTCTGTTTATCATGTTTTGGTATTGCTTAAAGATAGACAAATATGGACTCCACATTCAATTCACATTAGAGTTTGTCCTCTGTTTATGAGTCAATTTATCACTTTTTCACACTTAAAACTATGTTCCTTAAGTTATAAGCACTATCTTAAGATTTCTTTGACATCTTATTAATGCTAATATGATTTTTGATGCTCTGAATTAATATACAGTTGATCACGTTGGATTCTTTTAGAGCTGTTCCTTTTTGGAACTTCATGATGATCAATATCAAGACACCAGGTTTTTAGTTACGTAAAACAGAGGTGTCTATGAACCCAGGTATTTGTTTACACAAAACAAAGGGTTCATGATGCGCCAAATTAGAGGTTATAAAGTTTCACAACATAGTGTGCTTAGGTGAGTAAGTTGATCACAGTAGGATAAGACTTAATTGCTTGTTACTCAAAATGGAATTGTCCACAATTAGTCACCTTGGCATTATGTTATGCATGAACTTGTATATTTTCCACTCAAGCTGAATCTACTCACATATCAAATCACATCTGATCAGTCTTTATTGTGTGATAAAATTCAAGAAAGTTGGCAAAGGCATAGTGTACTATCATTTCCCATAATATGAACTACTTTTACAAGAAAGCATATTAACAAGACAATATTTTTTGGATTTTTATATGTTTTATATATGTTTTTGGCTTTTTCATATAATGAATTTGAAAGACAGAACATGCTTTTCTTTATGATGAAGACTAATCTAAGTTCATCATGCCTAAAGACTCAATCAAGAAATTAAATCTAACTAAATCAAAGGCTTTAGTGAATAAATCAGCAAGCTGATTTGTTGTATCCACTTTGATTAACTTGATTAAACCTTTTTCTAAGCAGTCTCTCAGAAAATGGTATCTGATTTCAATATGTTTTATTTTACTATGTTGCACTGGATTAGCAGTGATGAACATAGCAGTTAAGTTATCTATGTGAATTGGTGTTTGAAGAAAATTGTAACCATAATCAAGTAATTGGTTTTGCAAACATAAAACTTGAGAGCAACCAGCTGAAGCAGCTATGTACTCAGCCTCAGCTGTGGATACTGAAATATTTGTTTGCTTTTTGCACTGCCAAGAAACTAGTCTTGGTCCTATAAATTGACAACCACCAGTTGTTGATTTTCTGTTGTTATTGCAGCCTCCAAAGTCACTGTCAGAATATGAGTAGAGTTTGAAATCTCCTTCTTTGGGTTACCAAAGTCCAAGAGATGGCTTCCCTTTGAGGTATCTAAAAATCCTCTTCACTGTATTCATATATGACTCCTTGGGGTCTAAGTGGTACCTAGCACAAACACACACAGCAAACATTATGTCAGGTCTGCTGGCATTTAAGTACATTAATGATCCTATCATAGATTTATATAATCTTTGATCAACTGACTTCCCTTTAGGATCAGGTCCAATCTTATTTATTGTTGATGCTGGTGTTTTGCATGAAGAAGACTCAGCAAGATTGTACTTCTTCAAGATTTGATTCATATACTTTTCCTAATTGATGAAAATACCATCTGATTTTTGATGAACTTGCAAACCAAGGAAGAATGTTAATTCTCCTATGGAACTCATTTGAAACTTAGATTTCATCAAAGATTCAAAGTCTTGACACAAACTTTTGTTTGTTGACCCAAAGATGATATCATCCAAATAGATTTGGACAACCAAGAGATCTTGATGTTCATGCTTGAGAAAGAGAGTCTGATTAATGGTTCCCCTTTTATAACCATGCTTGAGCAGGAAATATGATAATGTTTCATACCACTTTCTTGGTGCCTGATGAAGACCATACAAAGATTTGTCAAGCTTGTATACCCTGTGTGGGTAATCAAGATCTTCAAAGCCTAGTGGTTGGGAAACATAGACTTCTTCATCAATTTTACCATATAAAAAGGCATATTTTACATCCATTTGGTAAACCGTGAACTTCTTATATGAAGCATAGGCTAGGACGACTCTAATAGCTTCAATCATTGCAACTGGGGCAAAGACTTCATCATAGTCTATCCCTTCTTCTTGAGTATAGCCTTGTGCTATCAGCCTTGCTTTGTTTCTATTGATGATACCTCTGTCATCTAGTTTGTTCTTGAAAAGCCACCTTGTACCAATAGGATATTGGCCTTCAGGAAGATCAACTAGATTCCAAACTTTCTGCTTTCTAAATTGCTGAAGCTCTTCTTGCGTTGCTTCAATCCAGCTGTTATCTTTCAATGCAACAGTTATGTTAGGAGGAACCACTTGTGATAGAAAACAGGAGAACAGACAAATATTTGCAGCTCCCCTTTGACTTCTTGTGGTTCTTTCATTAAGATCACCAATAATATTTTCTATAGGATGATACTAATGAATTCTTGTTATTGGAATTAAGTCAACTGGAATGGATGATTCCAAGTTAGTGATGTTAGTTGATGGAGATGGATCCAACTGAGATGAGGAATTAACAAACTGATCAAAATCCTCATCATTTTGTTCTTCTGATGCTGAATGAAATCCATCTTTATGATTTTGTGTTTCCGTAGATGTAGGTATAACTTCCGCAGCAGTTACAGGAACAACTACAGATGTTGTAGTTTGTTGATCTGCAGATGTGAATGTTTTTGGAATGTTTTCTGATGAATTGGGAACTTCAGATGAAGGAAAAGAATCATCTCCGAAAGTAGGAACATCTACGGATGTAGAAGGAACTTCTGCGGAAGCATTGTTAACTTCTGCTAAAGTTGAATTTTCATTTCCATCAGAATTGTCATTGCTTATTTGAGATGAAGGGCCTGGATCAATAACATTTGAAGTATGTGTCTGGGGCAATCTTAGAGGATCAGCTGTCAATGACACTTCACTCAAACTTAGAGGAACATAAGGATAACATGTATCCGTAGGACCTGCAACATTCAAATAACTAGATTTAAATGAATTTGTTAATGCATCTATATCAAACAACCAAGATGATCCTTTTACAGATTTTGGAAATAAGGATTCATCAAAAGATACATTAGGTGTTTCATCCATAATGTTGTGATGAGGAATGTAGACTCTATATGATTTAGATATTGATGAGTAACCAACAAAGAAACCATCATAGGCTTTTTCATCAAACTTTCCTAATTGATCTTTGGTGTTTAAAATAGACACCTGACACCCAAAAGCTCTAAGATAACCTATAAAAGGTTTTCTTTTAAAAAAAATTTCATAAGGTGTTTTATTATGTTCTTTGACAATTAAAGTTCTGTTCTAAACATTGCATGCTGTGTTCACTGCTTCTGCCCAAAATGTGATAGGCAACTGTGAATCAGCTAGCATTGTTCTTGCTGCTTCAATTAGAGTCCTGTTTCTTCTTTCAGTAACTCCATTTTGTTGTAGAGTTCTTGTTGCACTGAATTGTCTGGCTATGCCTTTGTTCCTGCAAAAGGAATCTAAAACATGATTAACAAATTCAGACCCATTATTACTTCTTAAGATTTTGATCTTTAAATCAAGTTGATTTTCAATCTTAGTGATAAACTCTATTACTTTTTCTGATGTTTCACTTTTATGTTTTAAGAAAAAGACCCATGTGAATCTAGTAAAATCATCAACAATCACCAAACAATATTGCCTTTTACCAATGCTCAACACATTGGTTGGACCAAAAAGATCCAATGACTAAGGGTGACACCCTATGTTGAGTTTATGTTCATTTTTTTGGACTTGTGTGACACCCTATGTTGTTTTCCTTTATAACATGATGAACAATGATTAGAACAGTAAATTTCTTTCTTGGGAAGGCCAATGACTAAGTCATGTTTGACCAACTTATTCATGTTCTTCATGTTTGAATGAACCATTCTTCTATGCCACAGTTGAGCTTCATCTTCTGATGATTTAGAAATCAAGCAAGTTTCATTGCTTGTTAGAGAGGTGTTGTTCATGTCCAAAACATATGTGTTGTCTTTTCTTGGTGCTTTAAGAAGGATCCAGTCTGCTGGAATTTGAAAACCTGGCTTAAGAATGTAACAATAAGTGTTAACAAATAAAGTGGTATAATTTTGATCACAAATTTGAGATACACTTAACAAGTTGAATTGCAAATTTTCACAGAAGTTTACTTTCTTAAATTTGAGTACACCATTTGTTACCATTCCTTCACCAACAATTTTACCTCCCTTCTTATCCCTACCAAATGCCACATATGAGGCATTTTTATGTTTGAAATCATGGAGGAGAGAACAGTTTCCTGTCATATGCCTGGAACAACCACTGTCAACATACCACTTGTTGTCAGTCCTCCATGGATGTTTCTGCACAAATAATGAAATCAATCAGAAAGTGGAGCCCAAGCCTTGATGGTCTTGGGCTTGCTATTGTTATCTAGGATTGTTACTCTATCATGAATGAGCCTAGATGTCTCAAGATTGTTTTTATACTCAATTGATTCATTATGTTCTGTTTGGGGTGAGGATGATTCTGTTGAAGATGAACTTGGAGCACTTTGATCTTGATTCGCGATCACTTCCTCTGTCACCTCTTCTTTCAATGTCTTTTTCTTTAAACTTGATCCTGATACTTGATCCTGATACTTGACTTGAAAAGGTTTCTGCATCTTTTGTCTTTGATTGAGGTACATGATTACCTTTTTCAAAGTGATCAAAGAAGGCTTCATCTTCCTGCAACACTACCTTCTTGTGAGGAGTCTTGCTTTGAGATTGTTGATTCTCCTTCTTCTTCTTTGATTTATCATCAGCAGATGTTGGTTTCTTTGTCTTTGAGATCTTCTGCTTTAGTTGCTACTGCTTTTGCTTTGATACCTTTGATTCATCATTCCTAGAAGATTGTGAATCTGATTCAACATTCTCAGCTTTTTGCTTCTTTGGAACCTTTGATTTGTTCTTTTTCTTGAAGTAGCATTCTTAAGTAGAATGATTGTTTTTGTTGCAGATGGCACAGTGTTTGTTGAAGTAACAGTCAGAAGTCATATGATTGTTCATATTACATATGGAGCAATAGCTGCTAAAATAACAATCTTCTATATTATGGTTGTGCATATCACACCACTTGTAGTACTTTTCTTCAGTTTCACTGTCAGACCCCACTACTGTCTTTTTCTGCTTCTTCATAACTTTCGCCTTCTGCTGCCTCAATTCTTTTTCAAACTTTACAGCTGATGAGTCTTTACCTTTTCCTGACATGTTGTCAAATGGTTCTTGTTTTTGAAGATTCACCATTCTCTGTTGTTTCTTGACTTTATTGTCACTGGGTGATTCGGCAGATGATTTCTTCTTCCGTAGATCTTCTATGGAAGTAGATGATTATTGCTTCTGTAGTTTTTATACGGAAGTTGAATGTTTTGGAAGAATAGTTTTCTTCCGTTGCTTTTCTACGGATGGTTCTAAATCAACCTTTTTCTTCCGTAGGTGTTCTGCTGAAGTGATTTTCTTTTCTTCCGTAGTTCTTTTTGATGACTAATGTTTTTGCCTTTTGTTGAGCTCCTGAATCTCTTCATTCAGCTGACCAATTCTGGTATAGATGGTCTTCAACAAATTTCTTTGTTTTTGGGGGATAAGGAAGCTTGATCTAATCAAGAACTTTGGGGATTAAAGGTTCAATTACCACATTCTTTCCCTTACCCAACCCAGCATTAGGATCATCAAGTTCATTCAAGTCATCACACTCATCAAAGTCAAATTCTGAATCAGTTTGTTTAAAACATTATGATTCAGATGACCCAATCTCAGTTTCACTCATCTCAATATCTTCACCATTTACCAAATTATTAGTTTCAATTTCTGGTTCAATTTTGGTACTTGATACAAAATGGTTTGACAGACTGTTGGTCATTGACTCAGGTAAAGTGGTGTAGTTATCATTTATAGGAAGTGCAATAGCATTAAAAACCCATACCTATTCTTTGATTCAATATGAGAGTTCAAGAGTTTTTCATATTACTGAGATGATAATTGAAACTTCTGAAGTTTCACTTTAGTAGATGCATGATCAGACATTAATTTTGTTAAAGAGGTTGTCAGATGCTCAACTTGTGCTTTCAAATTATAATTTTCAGATACAAGTTTATCCAAATCCTTTTATAAGGAGGTGATTTTGACCTGATATAATTTATGTTCTCTCAAATGAGATTCATTTAAAATCATTGTTTCTTTGACTTTATTAGCCAATTTTTGTGCATGGACTCTGTATCTTTCAACCTCTTCAACACAAACAGGTGAACATAATCTATCCCTTACCTCTATGGCCATGGGAGGAATTTTGTTCTCCATGTTTGCCGTCTGTGCTTGATTTTCCTCCCGCACTTCCTTCTCATACATGCTCCAGTCACAAGTACCATCCTGCAAAATAATCAAACCAGTTTCTTTAGTGTTACTGGTACCTGCTGAAGAGCTTGTGGCTGGTGGGGATGAGATTGTTAGTTGAGGTTACTTGAAGCTTCTCTGATTTGCTTGTCTTGTGTTTGTTGTTGATTGCTGATTGCTGTTGCATTCCCTTGAAAAGTGACCATACAAATTGCATTTGTAACACCTCACTTTTGATTTTTCAACATCATTTTTAGTTGTTCTTCCTACCACAAACAATCCCTTGTTTCTTTTCATATACATTTTGGCTCTGTATGCAATCATGGCCATTTGCCATTGCAGATCCATTTCCTCTACTTCATCAGGATGAAGTTCTTCAAGGTCTTGTTGACAGATGTGGGCAGGAGTCAAGGTACTACCCAAGTAAGCTTGAAAGCTTGAACTGAAAGCTGCAAAGGCTGCCTTCTGTTCTTCTGATTCTAGAACCACAGTAATTGGTTCAGATTGGGTAATGCTTTTGTTGGTTGATGATCCCTTTGCTACTGAACTTTTCGAATAATCAGATTTCCCTTTTGCTTTCCTGTTTGAAGTGTTTTTAGAGTTTAATTTAGAGCACTTTGTAGCATAGAAACCAGTTTCCTCTTCATTATCACTCTCAACACAAGAGCTTCCATCATCACCATTGGAAATAAAAACACTTCCAACACTCTTAGTTTCTTTGAATTGATATGATGCAATAGGTGCTTTTGCTCTCTTGTTTCTGGTTTTCTCATCTAACTCCAAAGCTTCCACCTTTGCAACCAAAGTGTCTAACCCAATTGCCTTTAGATCAAGAGTATTCTTGAACATAAACATAGTTTGAATCCAACTCTCTGGCAAAGTATTAGGGATAGAACTCATGTATAGGTTTAGATGATAAGATCACTCTTGTAATCATAATTGTAATTATTGCCTTTGATGATATTATATGAATATATTTGATTATCATTGTGTTTATGAATTAAATAAAATTTATTTTGCACTTTATTTAATATATTCATCTATGATATAATATATTTCAGAATGTATGTGTGAATGTGCAGGAAACATTAACCTGTGTCAATTTGGAAAATTGACTAAGTGTTGGAACAACTGCGGATGAATAAAATGTTCTTCCATAGATGTTCTTAAGGAACTTAACTGAAGTGTACATTCGTGGATCTCATGCGGAAGAACAACTTCAGCTGAACAAGAAAAGAAGTGAAGCGGCTGAAGGAGGGATTGCTTCGAAAGACAAGAACTCCTGCGGAATCACAAGAACAAGTACTGAAGAACAAAGTGTTGCCGCGGAAGACTAGTTACCTGCGGAAGAGTAAATTTCTACGGAAGACCAATTTAACTCAGAAGTCAACATAAAGTCAACAAGTCAACATGGCAGAACAACAACATTAATGATGATGGAAGACATATTATTCAAGCGGATATTCCACGTCACATCAACAAACTTTATTCATATTAGATTCATTGTAAATCTCAAATTTCTAAGCCGATAAACATGGCAAGGTTCTGGATAAGTTTAATTAGCTTAATTATAGCAACAAAATAGCTAGCAATAGAATAGAAATAGATCTCTCTCTATATATATACAAGATCAACAACATAGATGATACATAACAACAGTTGAGAATCTTTAGAATCATCAGTAATCATTATCTGAATCATTGTATTCAAGATCAGCAACATCAATAGCAACAAGAAAGCATTACAATCAACATTATTGAGTTCTCTCGGTTTGATTATTCTTATTTTATTTGTTTGATTGATTGATTTTAGTATTATTAATAGATTAAACACCACGTATTGATAATTCCGCGATCAATACTTGTTCAAATCAATTCTGATAATTTCTAAATGATCCTTGGATTCACAGGTGGTATCAGAGCTTGGTGCTCATTGATTCATATCAATTGATCTATCAGATTTGATTAGTTTAATCAAATTCTGTTTTAAAACAAAACCTCTGCTCTTTAAAATTAAATAACATAAGTAACTCAGTTGTTGGTGCTTATCAACCTCCTAAACTGGAAAACAAATATGATTTTAAAACCTGGAAAATCCGGTTCAGTAATCATGTTAATTACACAGATTCTGACTTATGGGCTTCGATTACCGAAGGACCTTATATCTTACCTGCCTTAGGAGCAGATTATAAGGATAATAATCAATCTATCAGTTTAAAGAATCTATCACCTGATGATGCCAAAGACATCAAAGCTTTTAGTATGCTTACTATGGCTTTGCCTGAAGAACTCTTGATCAGGTGTGAATCATACAAAACAGCTAACTTATTATAGAAAATCCTGCACACTCTGTGTGAAGGTAGTGACGAGATTAGAAGCATAAAGAAGGATATCTTCGTGCACAATATGAAACATTCCATCATATTCTGGGTGTGTCAGTCCCTCAACAATTGCATAGATTCATGCAACTTGTTACAAAGATGAACATCCTTGAACTTAAGTACAGCAATGAAGAATTGAATAAAAAGATGCTTCATTCTTTGCTTGAAAACTAGACACAGACCGTGTGCATGTTTAAAAATACTATTGATCTAAAAACAATAGGTCTAGACACTCTAGTGGCAAAAGTAGAAGCATTGGAGCTGGATGAAAAGACAAGAAACAAAAGTGTGAAAGCACCTATAGCACCTTATCAAGTCAAAGAACTGAAGAATACTGGTAGTGCATTCATCTGCAATGAAGATGAAGACAACTCCAGTGATGAAGGTGAACAGGAAGGAGAAACAAGTTTCTACGCAGCAAAGCCTTCAAAATCAAGAACTCAAAGCAATCAGCACAAACAGACAAAAGGAAAGGCTGAAGAATCCAAAAGCAAGAAGAATAACAATCAAACAAAACCAATTACTGTTGTTCTGGAGATTGAAGAACAGAAAGCTTCCTTTGCAGCTTTCACCTTAAACTTTCAGGCTTATCTAGGAAGCACCTTAACTCCTGCTCACTTTTGTCAACAAGATCTAAAAGAACTTCATCCTGATGAAATGGAAATGATTGCCTATAGAGCCAAGATGTACATGAAAAGAAACAAAGGATTGTCTATTGGAGGAAGAACAACAAAAATTGGTGTAGATAAGTCCAAAGTGAGATGCTTTAAGTGCAATCTGTTTGGACACTTTTCAAGGGAGTGCAATAACAGCCAACAACAGCCAACTAACTCAAGACAGCCTAGTCATAGGAGTTTCACACAACCACTATTAACCAATGCATCCCCACCAAACAATACAACAGGTATCTCTAACACTAAAGAAACTGGTTTAATTATTTTGCAGGATGGTACTTGTGATTGGAGCATCTATGAGAAGAAAGTACTTGCTAAAAACCAAGCTTTGATGGCCAATATGGAAAACGAAGTCCCTCCAGTGGCCACTGAGGTAAGAGAAAGGTTGTGTTCCTCTTCTTGCATAGATGAAGTAGAAAGATATAGAACACATGCTCAACAATTGGCTGATAAAGTAAAAGAAACCTTACTCTTAAATGAATCTCATGTTAGAGAACACAAACTTTATCAAGTCAAAATTAATTCTTTACAAAAGGAATTAGATAAACTTGTATCTGAAAATTACAATCTAAAAGCACAAGTTGAGCATCTGACTACATCTTTAACGAAATCTATGTCAGAACATGCATCTACTGAGGTGAAACTGCAAAAATTCCAATTGTTTATCTAATCACTTCATACCTGAGTCATCAGATAAACTTAATAATACTAAGTCATCTGAATCTAGTTCATCAGACTCCGAGCTATCAGAATTTGATTATGAGAACTGTGATGACCTAGATGAAAAGTCTGAGACTAATAATGCTGGGTTGGGTAAGGATAAAACTGTGTTAAAAGAATACTCAATTCCAAAGGTACTAAATGAACTTAAACTACCCTATCCACCAAAACAAAGAAATCTGCTAAATACAATCCACACAACGATTGAGCAATTAAATGAACCGCATTCAATAAACTAAATAAAGAAAAGTCAGCAAAAAGAGGATCAGGAGAAAAGAACATAACTTCCGCAGATCATCTGCGGAAGAAATCAGAACAGACTAAGAAAAAGGACACAAAAGATACAACACAAGAACCTTTTGATATCATGTCTGGAAGAGGAAAAGACTCATCAATAGCTAAATTTGAAAAGGAATTAAAGAAGCAAAAACTGATGAGCAAGAAGAAGGCAAAGAAAGGGAATGCATCTGACAGTGAAGATGAAGTTTACTGTAAATGGTGTGACATGCACAACCACAGCATAGAAGAATGCTACTTTAGCAGCTATTGCTCAATATGTAACATGAACAATCACATGACTTCAGATTGTTACTTCAACAAATATTATGCAATATGCAACAAAAACAACCATACTATAAAGGAATGCTACTTCAACAAGAAGAACAAAACAAAGATTGTCAAGACAAAGAAAGTAGATACCTCTGAGTCAGACTCATAATCTTCTGAAGATGATAGAGATTCAAACCATAAGAAACAACAACAAGAACAGAAAGTTACTAAGAAAAACAACAAAGTTACTGAGGTGCAATTAAAGAATAAGAAGGAGAAATCACAAGTGCAAAAGAATGCACCACACAAAAAGGTGGCACTTGAGGAAGAAGAGAACTTCTTTGATCACTTTGACAAAGGCAATGATGTGCCTAAGTCCAAAGCAAAGGATGCAGAAACATTTTCTGGCAATTCCTCATCATCCACATCAAAGAAGAAGTCTCAAACAAAAATGACTAACCAAGTCAGTATGAATCAAGAAGACATCACCTCAACTTCATCAACCATTACATCCTCACCCTAAACTAAACATAATGAATTAACAGACTGTATAGCTAATCTAGAAACTTCAAGTCTTATTCATGAGAAAGTTGATACATTAGATAACAATATTAAGCCCAAGACCAGCAAGGCTTGGGCTCCTAAGTCTAACTAAGTTCATTTTTTGTTTATAGGAACATCCAAGGAGGGCTGACAACAAGTGGTATATTGATAGTGGATGTTCCAGACATATAACAGGAGACTGCACCCTCTTACCGAACTTCAAACATAAGAATGCTTCATATGTAGCATTTGGTGGGGATAAGAGGGGAGGTAAAATTACTGGTGAAGGAATGGTAACAAATGGAGTTTTAAAGTTTGAAAAAGTTAACTTTTGTGAAAACTTACAGTTTAACTTACTAAGTGTATCACAAATCTGTGATAAACACTATACTACTTTCTTTGATAACTCTGATTGCTATATTCTTAAGCCAGGTTTCAAAATTCCAGAAGACTGGATCCTTCTTAAAGCACCAAGAAAAGGTAACACCTATGTGTTGGATATGAACAACACAACACTAACAAGCAAAGAAACATGCCTGATCTCTGAATCATCAGAAGATGAAGCACAACTCTGGCACAGAAGGATGGCTCATTCCAACATGAAGAACATGAATAAATTGGTGAAAAATGACTTAGTCATTGGTGTTCCAAAGAAAGAATTTTACTGTTCTAATCACTGTTTATCATGCTATAAAAGCAAACAACACAAAGTATCACATAAGTCCAAAACAATTAACACAAACACAACACCACTAAAGTTACTGCACATGGATCTTTTTGGTCCCACCAATGTGTTAAGCATTGGCAAAAGGCAGTATTGTTTGGTGATTCTTGATGATTTCACTAGTTTTACTTGGGTATTTTTCTTAAAACATAAAAGTGAAACATCAGAAATTTTAATAGAGTTCATCACTAAGATAGAAAATCAACTTGATCTAAGAATCAAGATACTGAGAAGTGATAATGGAACTGAATTTGTTAATTATGTCTTAGACTCATTTTGCAGGGATAAAGGCATAGCTAGGCAATTTAGTGCTCCAAGAACTCCTCAACAGAATGGAGTTGTTGAGAGGAGAAACAGAACTCTAATTGAAGCAGCAAGAACAATGCTAGCTGACTCACATCTGCCAATAACATTTTGAGCAGAAGCTGTGAACACAGCCTGCACTATTCAAAACAGAACTTTGATTGTCAAAGAATATAATAAAACACCCTATGAACTTCTGTTTAAAAGAAAACCTTTTATAGGATATATTAAAGCTTTTGGGTGTCACGTATCTGTATTAAACACAAAAGAACAGTTAGGAAAATTTGCTGAAAAAGCCTATGATGGTTTCTTTGTTGGTTACTCATCAACATCTAAATCATATAGAGTCTATATTCCACATGATAACATAGTGGAAGAAACTCCTAATGTATCCTTTGATGAATCCTTATTTCCATAGTTAGTGAAAGGATCATCTTAGCTGTTTGATATAGATGCATTAACTAACTCATTTAACTCTGGTTATCTTAACATGACAGGTGCTGCTGATACATGTTACCCTTATGTTCCTTCAAATATGGGTGTACCATTGACAGCTGACCCACCTAGAGTCACTTCCCTGGAGAACCAAAGTAACACTGATCCTGATGCATCAGCATAAACTAGTAAAGATGTTTATGATGACCTCACACCATTCACATCAGCTGAAGTACCATCTACTTTCGTAGATGTTCCTGCTTCTGCAGATGATGGTCTGAGATCCCCTAAGAATCAAACCATATCAAAAAAACATTCAACACCATTGTCATACATAGAAATATCTTGCTCTGAAACTACAACTGATCAAGTCCCTGCTGCGGAAGACATGTCCACTACCCCGGAAGGCATACATGTTTCTGCGGAAACTCACACAGTCGCACCAGAAAATGAGATGAGCTACTTTGTTGACTCTCCATCACAACTAACCTCATCTCTAACAACCAACATCATAAACATGGATTCATCCATCCAAGTTAATGATGTACCAACAGTTAGAGCACATAAGTATCACCCAATTGATAACATGATAGGTGACCTCCACAACAGAACTACCAGAAGACAAGGGGGAGCTACAAACACTTGTCTATTCTCCTACTTTCTATCACAAGTAGTTCCTCCCAACATAACAGAAGCCTTGAAAGACAACAACTGGATTGAAGCAATGCAAGAACTTCAGCAATTCAGGAAACAAAAGGTGTGGAATCTAGTTGATCTCCCTGAAGGCCAATATCCCATTCGCACAAGGTGGTTATTCAAAAATAAGCTAGATGACAGGGGAATAATAATCAGAAACAAAGCAAGGCTAATTGCTCAAGGCTACACACAAGAGGAAGGCATAGACTATGATGAAGTCTTTGCACCAGTTGCAAGGATTGAGGCAATAAGAGTGTTTTTGGCATATGCATCATATAAGAAGTTCACAGTTTACCAAATGGATGTATAGTGTGCCTTCTTATATGGTAAAATTGATGAAGAGGTCTATGTTTCTCAACCACCAGGATTTGAAGATCCTGATTACCTTCACAGGGTGTACAAGCTTGATAAAGCTTTATATGCACTTCATCAAGCACCAAGAAAATGGTATGAAACACTGTCCAAGTTTCTTCTAAGACATGGATACAAGAGAGGAACAATTGACCAGACACTCTTCCTCAAACATGAACATCAAGATCTCTTAGTTGTTCAAATATATGTTGATGACATCATATTATGATCAATAAATAAGAGACTCTGTGAAGAGTTTGAAGCCTTAATGCAATCTGAGTTTCAGATGAGTTTAATGGGAGAATTAACTTTCTTCTTAGGATTACAAGTTCATCAAAAAACAGATGGCATCTTCATCAATCAAGAAAAGTATATCCTTCAAACACTGAAGAAATACAACCTTGCAGACTGTCATCATGCAAAACACCAGCATCTACTATAGATAAAATTGTACCAGATCCAACAGGGAAGTCTATTGATCAAAGATTATATAGATCTATGATAGGATCATTAATGTACTTAACTGCTAGTAGACCTGACATAATGTTTGCTATGTGTGTGTGTGCTAGGTATCAAGCAGATCCAAAGGAGTCTTACTAGAATGCAGTAAAGAGAATATTCAGATACCTCAAAGGGAAACCATCACTTGGACTTTGGTATCCTAAAGAAGGAGACTTCAAGCTTTACTCCTATTCAGACAGTGACTACGGAGGATGCAACAACAATAGAAAATCAACAACTGGAGGATGTCAATTCATAGGACCAAGACTTGTGTCTTGGCAGTGCAAAAAGCAGACAAATGTTTCAGTATTCGCAGCTGAGGCTGAATACATAGCTGCTTCAGTAGGCTGCTCCCAGGTTCTATGGTTACAAAATCAATTACTTGATTATGGTTACAATTTTCTCCAGACACCAATATATATAGACAATTCAGCTGCTATGTTTATCACTGCTAATCCAGTCCAACATAGTAAAACTAAGCATATAGAAATCAGATACCATTTTCTAAGAGACTGCTCAGAAAAGGGACTAATTAAGTTGATCAAAGTGGACACAACAAATCAACTTGCTGATTTATTCACTAAGGCCTCTGATTTAGTAAGATTTAAGTTCTTAATTGAATCATTAGGCATGATCAACTTAGAATAAGTTCAAAACACTAACAACAGGTATATAGGCTCATTAACTATGCTCATATGAGGATACAACATAAACTTATGTGTAAGGCTTTTGATAATCTACGGATATGATAGTATGCTATAAACATGACATATATCCTGCCTGCACCCAACCAATTAACTACTGATCTGATGTGTTGAATATGTGAATAGGTTTATCCTGAGTGGAAAAAAGCTATGTCATGCTCAACATAAAGCCAAGATGACTTAGTATGGACAAGTCATTATGAGGAGTTAACAAGTAAGTCTCATCAGAAAGTACACAATTCATCACTTATGCACACTTACTATGTTGTAACACCTTATAACCTCTATCTTTGTGCATCATGACCCTCTGTTTTACGTAAGCAAAGACCTGGGTCAAAGGGCACCTCTGTTTTACGTAAGTAAAGACCTGGTGACCTGATGCTGATCATTAAAAGTTCCCAAAAAGAACTGCTCCTAAAAGAATCCTAAAGGATCAACTACATAGTATTCAAAGAGCATTCATAAAAGGCATTAATAAGATTTCAAAGAAATCTTAAGACAGAGCTTATAATCTACGGAACATGGTATGTGTGATAAAGTGATGACTTGATCACAATCTGGGAGACAGACTTTCATACACCTTTCATAATGCATTCATCCTTGTTTATCTTTAATTCTTACCAAAACATGATAACTAGCAGGACATGCCCAACATACACTCTAGGTTGAACTTGGATCACCATATTTGAAATTTGCACTAGATCCAGTAGGCTTTTCACTCAACCAAAATAAGTAGGAACGTGTCTGATTTATAGTATGATCCTTAGTTTCTCAACCAATTGCCTGCCACAAAACACTATACTCATGTGATTTTCAGTTACACATTCACTGATCATGCGATCTTCGTATAATTTTTGATAAATTCATCCGTAGATGATTAATCACAAATTTAGGGGGAGTAGTACCTCGTGAATCTGAGTATAACTGAGCAATTAATTCCCTTAATCTGAGTAGTATAACTAATCAATTAATTCCCTTTGGAACCACATGTGTACTACGAAAGACATGAGCTATCTTCCGTACATACAGTGAAATCTGTTCATCCGCAGATGTTTCTGCTGAACACAGAATGGGTCCACTTCCGTAGATAAAGTACGGAAGAAACAGAAAACTATGATTTCAGTGGATATTATACTTTGCTTAATTATGTGATCATTAATTACTATTAATTATTTATTAGGCATAGTTAATAACCTCGGAGGGGTAAAAATTGTAAATGGGTGTCTGAAAAGGTATAAAAAGGTACTTCGACTGTTGGCCTTTCTATTCATTTTAAAACACTAACCTAAAAACCCCTTCATCCAAAACCCCCTTCTTCATCGTCTACATCGAACACTAGGCTAAGACCACTGTCACCATGGCTAATCGGTTCGTAAAAGACCACAATGTCTGTGCATTTCTGAATCCAGATGTGGAGGATGAATGCAGAGACATTATAAGATACCTGAGAAGAACACGACTCTTCTACGCGCTGACTGCTGACTCAGTCATCTATCTATCCCACATGATAGATTTCTAGAATACAGCTACAATAGTCGAAGGAGATGAAGGAACCATGATCACTGCGACCATTGGGAACTTACCCCTTTGGGTAAACGAAGGAATAATCCGCAGTGCCCTAGAACTGGGAGAGAATGAACAAGGTCATCCAGATGTATTCGACCATGAATACATCCAGAAGGTATTCAATCTGATGGGCTATGATGGTAACTATGAACACGGAGAAATCAAGAAGGGTAGGCTATGCAAGCCTTACCGGTTCCTCTGCCATACTTACCTCAAGTGCATCTCCAACAGAAAGTCTGAGTTAGATAGATTCTCACGCCACATCTCATCTGGGATCATAGGAATCTTTGAAGGAAGAACCTATAATTATGCCAAATACATCATGAACTGCCTTTGCGATCATGTGCAAGTGCAAAAGGAGAACAAGAAGTTCATGTTCCCTCAGTTCCTCCAATTGATAATCAATGAACAAATCCCCGAAGTGGAGAGAGAATGTGATATAAGTGTATAGAGCCACTTAGGCAAATCCCTTCTCAACAAATTGAAAGGGCAGTATGAAGGAGGCGGTGTGGAGATGTTTGCTCATGTACTAGATGAGAATGAGGACATTCCTCAGGAGCTGCTGTGGGTTGAGGAACCACAAACTAAAAGCTCATCAGCCCCATCTGCCACACACTCCCAGCCTAAAACACCATACCATACTTCACCCAAGTCACCCCACCAAGAATCACAACCACCACCATCACCCATCCACTTGACATCTTCAAGTAAGGACACCAAACAAATCTCTCCTGGCCAATCTCCAACATCAATAAACACTGCCTCTATGGAAGTAGTTAGTCAGGATAAGATCCAACCTACTCTCCCACACTCACCAATCTCCATAACTTCCATAGATACTGGTGCCACAGAGCCCATATCTCCTCCACCACCAACTGAACCAATCACCTCACCCACTCCCACTGAACCCTTTGACAGCCCAACACAAACAGAAGAGCTTAATCTTCACGAGGAAGAAGTTGAGGCTGTCAATGATGGAGAAACAGAAGAAATCTATAGTGGGGCAGAAGATGAAGATGAGGAAGTTGCACAGGATGAGGGTGCTTACACTGATGTGATTGCTTACAAAGAAGATGACTTGGAAGAGAAGGAAATTGATGTAAGAAAAGGCTATCTGGTGGAAAAATACAATAATTTGGTGCTTAAAAGTAATAAGAAGATGGAGAAATTGAGAAAGATGAAGAAAGATTTGATGAAAAAGGATAGGACCATAATTGAGAAAGATGCCATTATAAAAAGATTGAGGGAAGATGCAGTGATGAATAATGAAGTAGTTGATGCTTTGAATGATTTAGTTGACGAACACGCTGAAAGACTAAAACTGAAAGATGATGAGATTGAAAGGTTGAAGAAGAAATTGACTGAAGCTGAAAAAAACAAAAGTGATTCAGCAATGATCACTTACACCAGAAAGAGGAAATATCTAGGGAAGATAACTGATGTTGCTGGAGAATCATTAAAAAAGACAAAATCAGATTCTCCAGAGCAGCAAACCAAAGTGATATGGCTTCAAGAAGACAATGATGAAGACTGGGAAGAACTAACTGAAGCCAAACAAGAACAGTTACTAACTACTAATGACATAGTAGAAGAACGACCACAGTCCTCCACGTTCATGCAATTAATCAATCATGGATTTCCATATGACTTGGTCAAGAAGATGAACATGGGAGAGATGGTTCAAGCACTAAAAGAATTCGATGCTGCAAGACTGATGCTTCCAGTCTGCACTTATGAAACATTCTCCAAGTACAAGGCAATGGAGAAGATCAGGAAAGAGTTGAGCCACTGTGATACAGCCAAGCTTACAAGATATAACATGACATGCTGGTTACAAAGCCATAACTACCAGCCCCAAGAGCTAAAGAGAAGATCAGTTGGTGAACTCAAAGCAATGATGGATCATGTCATGAAAGTAGAGCTAGATACAGGAGTAAAATTCAGATCTAGAGCTCCCAATCCTACCTATCAACAAACTCAAACTCCTGCTGAACCCACAATAGTAAAAGCCAAAGATATGCATATGGGAAAGGAGAAAATGATTAAAGAGCCAAGGGAGGCACTGCTGTGAGAGAGATCACTGAGCAAAAATGTACATTAATACAATTCTTTGATCTCATCACAAGGCCTGAAGAAGCAAAGGAGAATCAAATAATTACTTGGAAATATGATGGGGAATGGAATTGCACACTTATTAAGAGGGCATCTGGCATGGTGCAATACTTTCCCAGAGTAGAATCTTTACTAGCCCTGCCAGATGTAGACCTGCATACATTACAAACCATTCCCATCACCAATTATCCTATAAGTCCAAGGGGAAGAGACTTCTCCGGACTTGTGACCAAACTGAGTCACAAGTTCAAGGGAGATGTTCTCAGGGAAGCAAGACTTGTTGACGCAGAGCACATGAAGAGAAAACTCAGGAAGTCTCAGCCCAAATCTCTATTGGTTGATGAAGAATTTTTTAAGCGAGTTGGAGCTGAAGACAAAGCTAGTGCATCAGTCAAAACAATAGAAGGCAATTAGTTTACATTCCCCATTATTGACTGGGGATATGTAAAAAAGAATAAGGAACTAGTTCTGTTGAGGAATGATCCTTAAAAGAAAGCAGCCAGTATAAGGATTTTTGACCCAATAGAAATAAAGTTGTTGAACCCAAGCTATACCTCCTATCTGTACGACAAATATTTTTTCAAGGCTGCAAGATCAACAATCTCAGAATGACTTGTGTATATATGTATCCAAGTCATAGACAAATTGCATGCCAAGGCCCATAAGAGGAGAGAGTATGAAGCTGGTCAGCTTATTGGGACTGAAATAAAACCAATAACAGAGTTGAGGATTTCAAAACAGGATGAATTGGAGGTGGTGTCAAACAATAGTGTTGTTGCAACACTCACCACTGAAGAGGATGTCCTGGGTATGGAATTTAAGACATTGAAGAGGATGAGCAGAAGGCAGATTAAATGCAAGTATGAAGATCAACAAGCTACTGCAGTCTACTTCAAATCAAAGATTTTGGCAAGAGTGAATGAGCTTAAAGTATTAAACCAATGATTACTAGAATCTAAACCTAAGGGGGAGTACTGTTAGGGATAGAACTCATTTATAGGTTTAGATAATAAGATCACTCTTGTAATCATAATTGTAATTATTGCCTTTGATGATATAATATGAATATATTTGATTATCATTGTGTTTATGAATTAAATAAAATTTATTTTGCACTTCATTTAATATATTCATCTATGATATAATATATTTAAGAATGTATATGTGAATGTGCAGGAAATATTAACCTGTGTCAATTTGGAAAATTGACTAAGTGTTGGAACAAGTGCGGATGAATAAAGTGTTCTTTCATAGATGTTCTTAAGGAACATTACTGAAGTGTACATCCGTGGATCTCATGCGGAAGAACAACTTCAGCTGAACAAGAAAAGAAGTGAAGCTGCTGAAGGAGGGATTGCTTCGGAAGACAAGAACTCCTGCGGAATCACAAAAACAAGTACTGAAGAACAAAGTGTTGCTGCGGAAGACTAACTACCTGCGGAAGAGTAAATTCCTATGGAAGACCAATTTTACTCAGAAGTCAACATGAAGTCAACATAAAGTCAACAAGTCAACGTGGCAGAACAACAACATTAATGATGATGGAAGATATATTATTCAAGCGGATATTCCACGTCACATCAAGAAACTTTATTCATATTAGATTCGTTGTATTCCTAAGCCGATAAACACGGCAAGGATCTGGATAAGTTTAATTAGCTTAATTATAGCAACAAAATAGCTAGCAATAGAACAGAATTAGATGATACATAGCAACAGTTGAGAATCATTAGAATCATCAATAATCATTATCTGAATCATTGTATTCAAGATCAGCAACATCAATAGCAACAAGAAAGCAATACGATCAACATTATTGAGTTCTCTCGGTTTGATTATTCTTATTTTATTTGTTTGATTGATTGATTTTAGTATTATTAATCGATTAAACACCAAGTATTGATAACTTCGCGATCAATACTTGTTCAAATCAATTCTGATAATTTCTGAACGATCCTTGGATTCACACAAAGTATGAAGCATCTTTTTGTTTAGTTCCTCATTACTGTACTTCAACTCAAGAATGTTCATCTCAGTAACAAGTTGCATAAATCTGTGGAGTTGTTGAGGAACAGATTCACCCACAATATAATGAAAAGTCTCATACTGTGAACGAAGAGTATCCTTCCTGATGCTTCTGATCTCATCATTTTCTTCTCACAAAGTGTGAAGAATATTCCATAATGAGTTGGTTGTTTTGTATGCTTTACACCTGATCAAGAGGTCTTCAGGTAAAGCCATAGTAAGCATACTATAGGCCTTAATGTCGATTTTGACTTTCTTGGCATCATCAGGAGACAGATTTTTCAAACTTATGGGCTGATTGTTGTCATTATAATTAGGTCCTTAAGCAGGTGGAATGTAAAGACCTTCAGTAATGGACACCCATAAGTCAGAATCTGTATAGTTAACGTGGTTCCTGAATCTGATTTTCCATGTTTTAAAATCAGATTTGTTCTCCAACTTTGGAGGTTGATAAGCTCCAACCGCTGAATTGCTTATTTTAATTAACTTTGTTAATTATCAAAATTATCAATTGATCTAATATCCTATGAATATGAATAGACAATGCAAACACACTAACACAACAATAACAAATCACTGATAATACTGATATTCAAATCAACTAAGACAAAAATCCCTTTGACTTAATGACTTCTGTTGTGAATGGACTAATTAATAACACACTCTTAATTAAATAAGAAATTGTGGTAAAAATTAGTCAAATCGCTCAATGTATTCATAGTTAAGTTGAAATTAAGATGTTAGATGATTATAGGTTTTGTTCAAAGTTTGAACAGCCTTGGGATATCTCACAATAACACAAATCCACGAATCGCAAGCGATTCTGATGCAAATCAAAATTAATCGAGCAATGGAACAGTGATTAATGATCGATATAACAAGGTTTTGAGGATTTAATGAAACAAATAACCAATTAAAATAATCAAACTGATAGATCTATTGATCTTGATCAATGAGCACAAGGCTCCGATACCACCTGTGAATCCAAGGATCGAAACAGGAATTATCAGTTTGATTTAGCAAATAAAGATCACGGGATTATCAATACTTGTTGTTTAATTAATTGTTTATGAAATTGAAATCGACGAAGAACAGATGAAATAAATTAAAAACAGAATAAAATAATGCAACAAAAAGATTGTTTCAATTGATCTTTATTGATAATGAATCGATTACAATTCATATTGATGCTTGGATGACAAGGTAATCCCCTATGATGTTCTTTGTGTTCTTGTGATTGCTATGTTGCTATATTGATTGACAGATTGATGGAAATCGTTTTTATGAATATATGAATCTCTATTTGTGTATCGATATCTCTCAATCACTTTCTAAATGAGTGCACCCATGCCTTATATTTATAGGCAGAGGGATTCACTTTTTACAATAGGAATATTCTTGATGTGACGTGGAATATTTGCTTCTGACAGATGTAAAGTCTTCTGAGGCCGTTGACTTGATGACATCACTCTGACAGATTGACTTGTTGACTTTGTGTTGAGTACTTGGTGATATGAGATCATACAAGTATTTTGTTCTTTCGTAGGGGTTGAACTTCCTTAGGAGTTGGTTCTTTGTTCTTGAACACCCTACAGAGCAAACTTCCTTCTTTAGTAGCAGCAGCAACTTGATCTTTGGACTTGTTCTTCAGTAGGTGTTGTGCTTCCGCAGAAGATCTACGGATGCATGTTGACTTGTTTCTTTTATGATCCGCAGAACATCTACGGAAGAATAAACTTGTTCATCCGCAGATAATTTTTGTACTTGTGTCAATTTTCCAAATTGACCAAGTATGATGTTTTCCTGCAATTACATAAAATCATCACAAATAATATTTGGGATTTACAAATGATCATTACAAAAGATGAATAAACATCTAAACCTATACATTAGATCTAGTCCTAACATGATTTTTCAGAAATTTTCTATTGAAGTTGAATAGCTTAAGATTTTATTGCTTATTTTATTTTCATTTTCACCCATTTATCATATATGAGACTATGAGTCATGCTTTAAAGTCGTTTCATTTCCTAATAACTTTTTCCTTTCTGTAATATTTTCCGTTTATTAATTAAAAAAATAAAATGTGCGGTTAACTTTATTTTTGTCAATACTTCTTATTAATTTTGTCAAATAAAATTATAAACATAATATTTGAATAAAATTGAGATAAACAATAAAATAGCAATAAAACTTGGTAGTTCATTATACTACCTTTGTTCCTCTCAAAATATGTAGTAATATGCAACGCTTGTTTCAATTAGGTGGCCTATCTTTAGAGAGAGATGTTTACATTTTAGAGAGAGAGAGAGGGAAAAAAGATGGCGAAAGGTTCGTTTGGCAAAGTGGAGGTGCGATAGCGGCTTAGGGTGGTACGATGGTGGTCTAGGTGGTTGTACGAGGACTGGAGTGGTGGTTCGATAGTGACTTTGATGAGATGTTAAAATCTAGAGAGAGTGAGAGAGAGAGAGAGAGTCGTGTGTATGCGTGTTGGTTTTGAACGTGAGGGAGTCGAGAGGTAGGGAGGTGGTGTTACGGTGGTGGTGCACTGTGGTTTTTGAGGGGTGGAGTTATGTATGTTAACACACACATACACACACACATACATACATACATACATACATAAATATATACATACATACATACATATATATACATACATATATATACATACATACATATACATACATATATATATATATACATACATATATATATATATATATATATATATATATATATATATATATATATATATATATATATAGGGTTAGGTAGTTTACAGGACTTCATATTTTATGAGAACTTTAAGAACTAATCTTGACCACTCATTATTTTTCATATTAAAATTTGAAAATTAATTAAAAAGGGTATAATGGTAAAGTATTTAATAGACTCTCCCTAATTAAATAATTAATTAATTTATCTTTTCTCTCTCCCCTTTTATCTCTCACATATCCTCTCTCCTATATAACTTTTACATTACTGTAAATACATAAAAGATAAAACTGATCTTGAGTATACATAATTGTTAATTTTTGTGAAGTTAGATAATGATCAAACTAAATAAATGCCCTCTTTCTAAACATGTAAATGATTTACATATATTCTAGCATACTACTTACACACATATTTTAAACATCATTTTCGTCCAAGAATATCTATTTGTATGTGTAGATATATGTGTGTTGAAAATTTTCATTTTGATCATCATTTTACATATACTTAAATTTTAGTACTAATAGTTAATTTTTTAAAATATTATTAATTTACATATATGTAAATTTTCATAATAAGTTTATTTTTCAAACTGGATATCTATTTACATATGTGTAAATGTATAAAATTATCGTCTATTTGCATATGTACATCTTTTACTTATATGTGAATCATAATACTAATACATTATTTTTTTAAAAGATCATCTTGTTACATATATGTAAATTTGCATGCCAATAATTTATTTTTTATACTAAACATTTATTTACATATATGTATCTTTTTTACGTATACTCAACTTTGTATTTTTTTCTTTAATAATTATTTGCTCTCAAAAGTAGTAATTAATGAAAATGTACGCATATGTAAAATCAACTAGTAGATGCTTTCACATGAGTGTTCTATTTAAATACATGTATATGTTTTACATATACATATGTATATAAAAATATTTGTCATGAGTTGTTCCTTTTACACGTACGTAAAATTAACGTTTTACATATGTTTAAATCAATTATTTATATATATGTAAATCATCTAACTCTATGTTTTAAGTTTGTGCTTTTCACTTACACCTTCACCGGCTTGGACTATATACATGTAAATAATTAACAAGCTGTGAGTAATAGTTGTGTTGAAAGTTGCTTCACACGAACCAAAAAAAACAATTAATTTACATAACATTAATATTAAACATGATGATCAATTGTTAAGGTGGTCGATGGGGTCGGGTAGACAAGGTGGTGGTCGACAAAGGTTTTGTAAGGATCACACTTAGAGGCTGATGCAACCAAAGAGCTCTCAGCATGCACATGTGAAGTACATGGAAGTTACTTCAGAAGATTTTATATAACTTAGTGAATTATGCTAAGTATCAAATCTTCCGAAGCCAAAAGACCATATCTTCCGAAGCCAAAAACGAAGTCTTCCGAAGCTTCAAAGACAAAGTCTTCCGAAGCCAAAGACTAATTTCTTCTTAAGACAGAGAATACATGATTTTTTTTAATCACCTTTTGACAAAAGCTGAACAACTTTACGCTGCCACTTCTGAAGACTCACCAACTTATATGAGTTGGTGAAAAGTCCTTACTTTTGTCAAACTGTAAATTAAGATCTTTTGTCTGTAACATTTTACTCTTGTAGTTTTATCCTTTTTGTAATATATTAGGATGTGAGCTATGGCATGTCATAGTCACTAGTCAAAAGGCAAATTGCCTTTTGACTCTACATTGATCTTGTTGTCTAGATTAGTGTTTTCAGCTGGCCTTCAAAGTATAGCCGGCTGTAGGATGTAGTATAAAGTATCTCAAGTACTTGTATCTTAGCATAAGCTTTGTAACACTTGTAAGAACTTGAGATCAATATACAACATTCTTGAAAACCGTATTATTTTGTTCTTGTGCTTGTTCTTTACTTGTGTTTTGTGTTTCATCCTAAGATCGGTTCCCTATTTGATCTGTTAAGTGTATTAACACTCTCCAAACATTGTGAAACTATTGCATTGACCTCCATTCAACGGTCCAGCAATTGGTATCATAGCATTTTAGGCTCTTGATTGTAAGATCTCACCATCTTAGATCTTTTTAGTTTCACAAAACACTTACCAGCTCAAATGATAGCTATCTTGAAGGCTGATATGAAAACTGGTACCATGATAAAGTCTCCACTGATCACTCCTGATGACTTTAATACTTGGTGCCAGAGTATGGAAGGGTTCATCAAGTCTCAAGATAGCAGGATGTGGAGATCTGTTGTCAAAGGACCTCACATCCCAAGCACCTCTTCAGCCACTGCTGGAGGTGGGATGATTCCAAAAGAAATAGCTGACTACTCTGAGGAAGACTGGAAGAAAATTGATGTAGATCAGAAGGCCATGACCGCTCTCCAAACTGCTCTTCCAAACTCTATTTACAAAGGCTTCAAGAAGTGCAAAACTGCTAAGTAGCTTTGGGATGCACTTAAGCTTATGTATGAGGGGTCTGAGAAAGCCAAAGAGAACAAGAAAGACCTCATGAAGCAGCAGTTTGAGAACTTCACCTACAAGACAGGTGAAAACATGAATCAACAATACTTTAGGTATGTTAAGATTGTGGATACTCTAATGGATGTTGAAGTAAAACTTGAGAATAGGGACATTGTGAGGAAGTTCATGTTCTTTCTTCCTAGACAATGGACTCACTACTGTGTTGCCATTAAGAGAACTGAAAACCTCTCTATTCTTACTCTCACAGAATAGCAGATGGAGATGAACATGCAAAATCCATCAAGCAGCTCTTCCAACAATCAGTAGAGTTTATCTCTTCATGTGGTTGAAAGGGATAGCAAAGAACCACAACATCATCTTATCTGCTACCCTGACAACTCACAAAAGGGTCCTTTCATCACCTTCCCTAAGACACCAAGGGAGAGATATATCTAAGAAAGCTCATTCAAAGAGACAAGCTCTGCTCAAGCCTTTGTGTCTGCTGATGAAAGTTGTGGAAACTTTCTCTTCATTCTTGAAGACCTGGATTGTATCTATCCAGATGACCTGAAGTACATGGAGATAGTCCAGCTGATGACTCTTCCCAAGCAATGTGTCCAATGGAAAGTTTGGCCTTGATAAAAGCAAGGTAAAGTGTTACAATTATAACCAAATGAGACACTTTGCTAGAGAGTGTAAGGAACCAAGGACAAATGGTGGCCAAGCATAACCCAGACCAAACTACACTGAAGCAGTTCCCAGAACTGAGAAGCCAAGCCAACCTAAACAACATGCTACTGTTGCTATTGAAGAAGGAGGCTTTGACTGGAGCTTTCAAGTAGAAGATGCTTCTCCAAACCAAGCACTGATGGCTAATCATGAAGAATCCAAGGTATTAGAACATCTTTGTACTCCAAAATGCATTGCTAAAGTTAATATGTACAGGTCCTACAACTTGAAAGTAAGATCTGATCTTGAGTCCTTAAACATTTTAAAAGATGATTTTAAAAGAGCAAAAAATTATTATAAACTTAAAATTGAAGATTTAGAGAAAACCATTTCTACTCTTAAGCATGAGCATACAAACTACATAACTCAAATCAAAGATCTCATAACTAAGTTAACTGAATGTCAGGCTGAGCTTGTGATAATATCCTCATCCTTGCATGCAAAGATTTGTTATCAGAACAAGAAGGGACTAGGGTAAAGTGAGATAGCTCCTCCACACACACTCCTATCTGTTAGATCTCCAAGGTGTGGAGCTTGTCAAGATGAGCTACCTCCTATTGATCCTATCTAAGAGAAGGATGAAGATGTAGAGGAGATAGTGAAGGATGAACCTGAGGTGAGTAACAAGGGTTATCCTAAGAAAGGTCACTATTCTTCTGGAGAGAAGAAAGAACCAGAGATGACCAAGTTTGCAAGGAAGAACTTGATAAGGGCATCCAAAAGAAAATCAAAGAAAGCTCAAGATATCAAGGCGACCTTCAACTCCAAGCAAAAGCAAGTTTTCATTTCTGTTGGATTTGAAGTGGTAAAGATTGAAGACTCAACCATGGACTCTAGTACCAGGAGTCCTAGTTCATGTCCAAATCATCCAGGTCAAGAGAAGAAGGCTGATTAAATATGCACCACTGCTGCACAACCTAAACCATCCAGTTCCAAAAGTAACCTCACCCTAAGAAGCATGCTGCATCATCTGAGAAGATGAAGAAGGAAGTGGAAAGTGATCATGCTCAGCCTCCTACTCAGAAGAAGACTCTCAGAAGCATGCCAACTGAATGCATCATGTGTGGTAGCACTTCCTACTTTGCCAAGGATTGCATCTACAATCCTAAAAGTACTATCTACATGACCAAGAAGAAACTTCTGAAAAGAAGAAGAAGAAGATAGCTTAGGAAAGAAAATCTCTTCCTTTCGAAAGCTCTAAAGTGAAGAAGAAGATGAGTGAATCTTACCTTCGGAAAAAATTTGGTCTCAGAAGAAAGGAATGCTTCCGAAGTACTAAAGTATGCTGCAGTGGATACAAAAGCTTCCGAAGTTCAGGTCTCCAAAACTTCCAAAGTCATCAAAATTCCGAAGTATTAAAGGCCAAGTCTAGTCTTCCAAATATGGTGTGTAAGATGAAGGAAGGCCATATGACTGAAAGTTCTTTATCAACAACATCAAATGATCCTCAAAGCTTACATATAGGATCAATTACTATTGCATTATCTTCAGTTCACTTTGACAAGCCCAAGACCAATTAGGCTTAGATTTTTAAATGTAACTAACCATCTCTTTATGTGCAAGAATAGCAAAAGACTAAAAGGAATGTATGGATCATTGATAGTGGTTGTTCCAGGCACATGACCGGCAATGGCTCTTTGCTTTAGAACTTTGAGAAAATTGATGAAGGGCCAGTAGATTTTCGAGAAGAATCAAGTGGTTACATCATTGGAAGGGGAAGGGTCACAAATGGTAATCTCATCATTGAGAAGGTAAATTTAGTTAACGAGCTTAGATACAATCTCTTGAGTGTATCCCAATTTTATGATCAGAGACATAACATGCTCTTTACTAAGAATGAGTGCATTGTTCTCAAGCCTAGGGTGGTCATTTCTTAAGAGCATATCCTGCTTAGAGCCCCTAGGAAAAGAAACATGTACAAGATGGATTTGCAAGAAACATCCCCTTCAGGAGAAGTTTTTTGTTTTCTATCTAAAGCAAATAGTGATGAGTCTTTACTCTAGCATAAAAGAATGTGCCATGTAAACCTTAAGAACATGAATAAATTAACTAGAATGCCAAAGAAAGAGTTTACAAGTGATGACCACTGTGTTGCATGCCTAAAAGGGAAGCAACACAAAGTGTCTCACAAGCCAAAAGAAATGAACTCCATTACTACTCCCCTACATGGATCTCTTTGGCCCCATCAGTGTAATGAGTCTAGAAAGGACCTCATATTGTTTGGTGATCAAAGATGACCTCACAAGATACACTTGGGTCTTTTTCCTTAGAACTAAGGATGAAACCCCTGACATCCTAAAGAACTTCATTCTGAAAGCTGAGAATTAATATGATCACAAGATCAAAATCATAAGATGTGATCAAGGAACTAAACTCAAGAATTAAATCCTTGATACAAATTTTATGATGAGAAGGGTATTATAAGATAATATAATACTCCCAGGACTCCTCAGCAAAATGGTGTTGCTGAGAGGAGAAACAAGACACTTATTGAAGTTGCAAGAACCATGTTATTTGACTCTAAACTACCCATCACCTTTTAGGCAGAGACAGTCAACACTGCCTGCTATGTGCATAATAGAGTTTTAGTAGTCAAGACTCATGGTATGACTCCTTACAAACTATGGAACAAAAGGAGACCTTTCATTGGTTTCCTCAGATCATTTGAATGTCTTTGCACCATCTTGAATACCAAGGATCAAATAACCAAATTTGCTGAGAAATCAAATGATGGATATTTTGTTGGATACTCTTCCCAAGCTAAGGCTTATAGAGTATACAATCTCAGAACTAGAGTAGTTGAGGAGTCAACCAATGTGACTTTCAATGAGCACACACCCAGTGTAAAAGGTTATGGTCTTGATTGATTATTTGATCTTGATTTAGTTACCAACTGTTTTAACAAATCTTATGAAGATGTTTCAGGATCTACAGGTAGCTTATCAATAGGATATTTTGATCCAAGATTTGAACTTAGAAGACCAAGTAATCAAACTACTTCAACTCCAGTGGTAACTAGCCCTATAATTGGAAATCTTGTCAGCACAACCATGACAAATTCTTCAGCTGATACATCTGAGGTGCCTATAAATTCCAGAACAGAGGCACAGAACTCAAATGAAGGAATTTCCAATGTAGGAGGAGATGGAGGTGGTAATAGTAATCAAGAATTTCTTAATGCTGATAACCACTCCATAGAAGACAACATCAATGATAGGCCACACTCATTGGATCAAGTTTCCCTTGATAAGTGTGTTGATGTGGTGGATGATACTCAATCACAGGATCTGAATGTTACCAATTTAGATCTGTCCAACCAACTTACTGTGATTCCTCAACTGAGAATCCACAAGTCACATCCCATTACAAACATCATTGGAAATGTTGAGACAATGGTGAGAACAAGAAGACAAACCCATGGCAAAAATGTTTGTCTTCATTCTTGTTTCTGTCCCAGATTGAGCCTAAGAAGATTGATGAGGCTATAAAGGAAGAAAGTTGGGTTGAAGCAATGTAGGAGGAGCTGCTTCAATTCAAGAGACCTAAGGTTTAGAACCTATGTCCTCTTCCTCAAGGGAAGACTACTATAGGTACTAAGTGGGTATTAAGGAATAAGAAAGATGATAGAGGACTTGTCATCAAGAATAAGGCAAAACTAGTTGTTCAAGGGTACACACAAGAAGAAGGGATTGACTATACAGATGTTTTTGCCCCGGTAGCAAGACTTGAAGCTGTTAGGATATTCCTTGCTTTTGCCACATCCAAAGATTTTAAGGTCTACCAACTTGATGTCAAGTGTGCTTTCTTATATGGGGTGATTGATGAGGAAGTGTATGTCAAACAACCACCTGGCTTTATAGACCTAGATCATACTGATTATGTTTTTAAGCTTGACAAAGCTCTTTATGGGTTGCATCAGGCTCAAGGAAGTGGTATGAGACACTATTTCAGTACCTCTATCAGCATGGATACAAGAGGGGTACTATTGATGGAACACACTTCATTAAAGGAACAGGAAATAACTTGATGTTGTTCAAGTTTATATAGATGACATCATTTTTAGGTCAACTAATTCGAAGCTTGATCTGTAAAAACTTTAAGAAGCTGATGAAGAATAGATTTGAAATGAGTGCCATGGGGGAACTCGATTTCTTTCTAGGAATTCAAGTGAAACACGTTGACAATGGTATCTTCACAAACCAGTCAAAGTATGTGCAAGACATACTTACCAGATTTCATCTGACTGAGTGTAAGGTTGCTAAGACACCTATAGCCAGAAACCATTCTCTAGGACCTGATCTTGAGAGGGAGTATGTTGATGAACATCTTTACAGGGCTATGATTAGGTCTCTTATGTACCTCACATCCAGCAGGCCTAATATCATATTTGCTGCATGTATTTGTACAAGATATCAAGCCAACCCCAAGATGTCACACATGGTTACTGTCAAAAGGATTCTTAGATATCTCAAAGGTGCTCCCAAACTATGCCTTTGTTATCCAAAGAATTTGGACTTCAATCTATATGCCTATACAGATAGTGACTATGGTGATTGAAACATGACTGCAAAGTCTACATCTAGGGGATGTCAATTTCTTGGTGGAAGGATAGTCTCATGGCAATGCAAGAAACAATCCTATGTGTTTGCATCAACTGCTGAAGCTGAATACATTGCTCCTGCAAGCTGCTGTGCTTAAGTGCTTTGGATTCAGAATCAGATGCTAGACTATGAATTCAACTTCAAGGAGACTCCCATCCACATAGACAACAATAGTGCTATCTCTAATATAGAGAAACCTATGCAGCACTCAAAGACAAAGCACATCAACATCAGGTATCATTTGATTAGAGATAATTTTGAAAAAGGATTGATAAAACTAGTCAAAGTTAACACAAATGAATAATATGTTGATCTGTTTACAAAAGCTTTTGATGAACAGAGATTTATGTATCTCGTATCAGCTATTGGGATGATTAACCTTGAGTAGATTTTGCTTAAACTAAATTCAAGGTTACTTTGTCAAATATGTGTGTCTTAAGTTGTCTATACTATATCACCTATATGAGCCTAGTTTACTTTGGAAGAAACTTTTCAAAATGATATTCTTTAGAATTCTGAGAAATCTAGATATGTTTTCTTTTGGAAGACATCAAGTTGTCTTCGAAAGAAAATTATGTCTTCAAAACAAATAACTACTTCTGAGAAATTTACTTTCGGAAGCAATTCTGATATATCTTCCGAAGCTTACATTTGTCACCAAGTACTTACATGTCTTGAAGGACTATTTTCTTCCGAAAGCAATTAAGTCTCGGAAGCTTTATCATCCGCAGACTGATAGTCAGAATGAGCACACGAATCAGACTCTAAAAGACATGCTGCGAGCATGTGTTATTGATTTAAATAGCAGTTTGAAAACCCACCCACCCTTGATTAAGGTTTCCTTTGATAACAGCTACCACACGGCGATTAAGGCCGCACTGTTTGAGGAACTCCATGGAACTAAGCGCCCATCACCTATCTTTGGGCAGAAGTTGGAGAAAGTCAACTTACTAGCCCTGAGCTTGTGCAAGAGACGACTAAGAAAATCATACAATTTCGTAACCCCAGGGCAGTAGCACGTGACTGGCAAAGGCTTTACATGGGCTAATGTGACCTCTCGTGTATTTGTTAAGTAGTCGTTATTGTTTCCGTTATCTCTTGTAAAGGTTTGTCTTGTTATTAATGCAAGTACGAGGACTTATTTGTAATTCTTTGAAATCGTATTAGTTTAATGATAATTAAATCATTCATTACCTAATGATAACCATAAAAATAATAGTAATAATAATAATACTAATAATAATAATAAAAATAATAAAATAATGATAAATAATTTTAATAAGTATTAAAATTATTATTAATAAAAGAAAAATAAGTTTTATAAATTTAAAAACTTGAGAATATATGTTTTGTACATAAAATAACAAAAATATAAATTACAGGGACCAAACTATAATTTTATCTTAAAATATAAGCTTTGGGATTAAAAAGAATAAAGTCTAATTACAGGGACCAAATGTGTAAATATTTAATCCCAACCCCAAACACCCCGTTTCCCCGGTGACCCTCCGGCCGAGCTCCGGCCAACCCCAAAACATCACGATTTCACCGAATTTGATATACCAAACTGTTCCTTAACCCGTAGCGATCCCAATCGAGCACAAGGATGAATTTAATTTGGGGATTACGAGCGATAGTACTTGAAACCGAACTCACATCAATACCAACATCGGTTTTACACCTAAAATCATAATACTAACTAAATCAAACGACTAGAAACGTTCTTTTAATCATCTCAAACTAAATGTGATGAATCATTGTACCTGAAACCGCAATTAAACCAATTAATTCAACCTGAAACGGCCGACCATTATTCTATAGCCGTTGAGTATGTCTGAGCTCAAATCGGATCCATAAATTAGAGGGCTTCTACTCGAATTAGGATTCCTAAACTCTCTGAACTCTCAATTTCACCAAACACACATACATTCATCGAATTTGAACCAAGAACAGTCGCGAGCTTCGTTCGAACTTGAAGTCGACAAGACCACTTCAAAACAGGTAATTAAGCATGTGAATCAACGCGATTAATCATAGGGAATCAAAGCCCTATGGTTAATTTGGTTATCATGATCGATTCAAGCTCCAATTTGGTTGATTATGAATTAGGGTTCTTGGTGAAAATTGGGGATTTCGGGTGAAATTGCTTTTGTTATTTCTTTGGTATTTCAGAACACAAAACAGGGCATTGGCCCAGTGGTTCAAGCATGGTGAGGTAATGCAGGGGGCCCGGGTTCGAACCCGAGCCCCTGCAAAAATTTTTAAATGTGTTCTTTTGGTTTTTAAAAAAATACAAAAAATATCTAAAAATTATTATTAATCATATAAAAACTATTTTTAATCAGAAAATTTATAAAATTATTTTTTTTCCAGAAAATAAACAAAATCGTTTCTTTTAATTTCTTAAAAATTTAATTAAGAAATTATCATTTCTTTTAGTTCAAAAATTATAAAAAAAATTGTACAAAATTCAATTTATTATTAATCTCAAATTGTAGTAATTTCAATTAAATAAATTATTTATTGTTATTGTTATTGTTACACTTTTATTTATATATATTATAAGAAAATAAATATACATTTACATGTACAAAATGTACACTTTTTGTAATTAAAATGGTTATTTTAAACATTTAAATTTACAAAAATTACTATTTAAATAGTAAATAATAATCATTTGATAATAAAAGTATAACTTTTATTAATAGTGATAATCACCAAAATTCTTGTTTAAATCATCTAATTACCAAAATTATAATATATTTAATAACATAAAAATCATGGACTAACGATTTATAAATATAATACCAAAATCATCATGATTAACTTAATATGACGTATGATTTAGGTTGATCGTTATCGTATCCTCGACATTATATACAAGGTTTCTTATTTGTCATCCTTATTATCCATGGGAGTTTTTTTTCCATACCCCTTTTATATATTTTCACACTTTGGGGTGAAACATGTTAACCTTATGATAAATGCACTTGTAAACTCGTTTGAATCTTGTAAACACTTGGGAAATTCCTCTTATTTGTCGTGGTTAGTTGAACTCTTGTAATTACCATGTGATGACTATAACATGTACAATCATTAACTATTGCTAGCCTGGCGATGTCATAGATCTATGGGCCTGACAAGCCTACTTGGTGTTAAACCAAGTACACTTAGCTAATCGTTTAATCTTGTAATCTTGTAATCTGTCAAGGTTTGATTGTTACATTTGTTCATCCATCCCTAGTTACTTTATTCAATAACCTATGACATGGATTGTCATCTTTTATATATATTTATGTATGAAAACTATGGAAAACTCACCAACATTATGTTGACCTTTTACTTTTAACATGTTTCAGGAAATGATACTGTTTAGCATGCCTTGAAGACTTACATACATCTAGAATTGGACCTAGACTAATACAAAAAACATTAATCATTTTGTGACTTTGAATTTCTTATGTACTGTTGGATGTTTGAACTTGCTCTATTTCTTAAATGTATGTCATGAATATTGATTTTTAATAATATTGTCATTTTAAATTAGCGTTGTGTGGCATGAACAATCTTAACCCTCACATCTCGACGTTTCCACCGTTAAGGTTGGGGTGTGACAGCTAACGCCAAAAATCTATTGAATATCAAATCGACAACAAGGTACTTCTAAAAGCATCACCTTGGAAAGGTGTAATTCGTTTTGAAAAATGAGGAAAGTTAAACTCGCACTACGTTGGACCTTTTGAAATTGTCAAAACGGTTGGTTCAGTAGATTAACAACTCAATTTGCCTAGAGAACTTAGTGGAGTACATAACGTGTTACACGTTTCAGACATGAAGAAATGTATGTCTAATGAAACAGTCGACATTCTATTAAATGAGAAACAGATGAACACGCAACTGCGATTCATCGAGGGACTAGTTGAAATCATGGACCAAGTGGTCAAAAACACTCAAGCATAATTGTACCTTTACTGTTAAGTTAGTTTGAACTCTAAGTATGGACCAGAGTTTACCTTGGAACATGAGAATCATATAAAGGTGAAATACCCTCAGTTTACCTGTTCAAAATTTCAAGGCAAAATTCTTTCAACAAGGGGATGATATGACAACCAGAATATTTTCTTATGTCTTTTACCAGAGTTAGTTAAATTTCGGAACGAAATTTCTTTCAACAAGGGGATGATGTGACACCTGGCATTTTTAGGTCACTTTCTGATCAACAAGAATATGGTTTTTTGATCATACATTTAAGCATTTAATGTTGTTTACCTAAATGCTTCATTTATTGTAAAAGCATTCACGAACCTTTCACGTAACGGTAATTCGGTAAATTGCCGGATCGCACATGCGTCTGTCCCCGAATGTTGGAGATTTGTCAAAATGGTTGTCAAATAATCATAATTGGTGTGAAATTATGTGCTATATGATTATGAGATTAATTATGTAGCCTGGTTGTGAAAATTGTAAATTTTCTAACATATACGTGTTTTTACGCATTTTCGGCTTTTAATGCATAATTATAATAAAAATGCCTTTGAACTAGCAAAATAAATATTATTTCTTGTTATCAATGTTTGTTTGATGTTATATGAGCATTTGTTGTTTTGGTGTAGAAGAAGTTTAATCGCATAGCGGTAAAACGATTTTATAAAATGACTGGGGGCCTTTCTTGTGTGTATATATATATATATATATATATATATATATATATATATATATATATATATATATATATATATATATATATATATATATATATATAGCCCAACCCTAATCCCCATTTCTGCCGCAAACAGCCCCCTTCCCCACCCCTTCACCATTTTCAAACACACACATAAGAAAACACACACACTTGATTCGTTCTTGCAATTGATGACGATTTTGGATTGTTCTTGCATCAAAAACGTGTTAACTTGCATCTATGCATCATTAAAAGTAAGTTTTATATTAGATTTTATATCCTTTAATTATCATGATGAATATGAACCCTAGATATCCAACCTCGAATCAAACTCCAAATTGATTGAAATTGAGGCTGATTATATGTTAGTATTCAATATAATGATATTTGTATAGATTGATTTTTTGAAATTATGTTGTTTTGATCAAAACACGAGACTTACTTATAATGGAAACTTTAATTTGGGGCTTTTGTTGAAATTGTATGATTTTGTTGAAATCGGATTGAATTGATGGTTCTAGGACGTTAGCTGATGCTTATAGATGAAAATTCATGTTTTGAACTTTTGATTTTGAGTCGGTTTTCAAGTACTTTCCATTAAAGGAAAATTTTTGGGTAAGTTAGTTTATATATGATGATTTATGCATGTTTGATGAGATATGATAATTTCTATATGATGTTTAGGGCATAAGAATTGAATGGGAATAATCAAATGGTGAAAAAAATGCATCGTATGAACATGTTTGCTATTTATGAAAACTTTTGTGACTCGATGTGTTATAGGTTGAATACGATATGTGTAGAACATGTTATGATGATGTAGATGATGTTGGAATGATCATAGGAGCATGTTAGGAGACTTTGGACGAAATTTGTGCAACTTGTGTTCTTATGTTTTTAATTTAGGAAACTTTGGGTATGATAAAGTTCTAGGTTATGTTAACATATTATGGATGAATGTTGGATGTGTTACATGTATGTTTTAGATGTTTGTTGTGATATGCTTTATAATCTTGAAATGGGTTACACATGTGTAACGATGTCATACTTTCCAAAAATAGAAACTTTCCAAAAATAGATTTTCGACATCAAACTTTATGTAAATTATTATTTGAGCTATTTGAGCATGACTAAACATGTTTTTACATATTTGAGTCACCAATGGGTCATCAGGTTTGTCCGGTCATCTTTGGTCAAACAAAACTCAACTTAGTTAAACTTGTCAAACATTTCACGAACACGCTAATAGTTACGTTGTTTGGATACAACGGGTTTCATATTGACCATTATGTACACACACTCATGGACATACATTTATTAGGTAACAATTAGCTTTCAGCTGTTACACTTCATGTTTTCCTACGCATCTAAGGTGAGTCTTCACGGCTCCACTTTTACTTACTTTCCTTATTAGGGGAGAAGCATGCAAACTAATTTTATCTGGTTATGGTATTATTGGTATATCATTTGTTACGGTAATGCAAACATTATCACGCAAGTCCTTAAACACTCGAACCGTTAATAACGGGATAGCGAGGTAATTTTTGGTACTACTACTGGGTTTGACAAACCCTATTAATTCAAGGATCATTGCAGGAATTATCAATTTGATTTTAACAAGTATTGATCGAGGAATTATCAATACCTGTTGTTTAACGGATTGTTTATCAAAAGTTGAAATCGATGAACAAAGTAGAACAACTAGAAAAAAACTAAATGTAATAATGCAATACAAAGATTGTTTTCAATTGCTCTTCATTCACAATCAATCGATTACAATTGATTATAATGCTATATGTTCTTGATGCTTGATATTGCTATATTGTTAATGTTCTCGTTGATCAATGTTCATCAATCAATATATACACCTAATTGTGTATAGATATCTTCTTATTCTGTTCCTATTTCTAGCTAATATATTGCTATTCTATTTTGATATTCTATTTCTATACGTGTGAATCCTTGTCTTGTTTATCGGCATAGGAGTTCACAATTTACATAGGAAATTGTAAATTACATAAAGAATGTTGTTGATGTGACGTGGAATATTCTGTTGACTTAATTATCCTTCGCCGTCATTGATTTGATGATATTGCTCTGACATGTTGACTTGTTGACTTTTTGTTACGTACTTGATGATTTGAAATAATACAAGTTTGTTAATCTTCCGTAGGAATTGGTCTTCCGTAGGAAGTTCTTCTTCCGCAGCAATTAGTCTTCCTCAGCAACACTTTGTCTTCAGCATTTGTTCTTCAGTGGTTGTGCTTTCGTTGGAGTTCTTGTACTTGTTCTTCAGCAGCAAGCTCTCCTTCAGCAGCGTCACTTGATCTTTGGTCTTGTTCAGCAGTTGTTGTTCTTCCTTAGGAGATCTACGGAAGCACAAACTTCAGTTATGCTCCGGAGATCATCTACGGAAGAACACTTATTCATCCGTAGGTTGTTCAAACACTTAGTCAATTTTGTCAAATCGACCAAGTCTAATATTTCCTGTAATAACATAAAGTAACACACACAATAATATGGGTTACCATATAATTCATGCATTACATTATATTATCAAAAGTGAATTACAATGATTAATTATAAGAGTTGACAAGTCAACTAAACCTATACATTTGATCTAGTCCTAATAATACTCCCACTATAGGTTTAGCCTCTTGTAATCATCTGTTCAAGTCTCTCAATTCTTGAACTCTTGTCAAAATTTTAGTGTTGAAGTATCCCACGGTATTCTTTTGATCTTCATACAGATACTTTATCATCATTCTTCCCATTCTCTTTAATGTTTTGTATTTCAAGCCCAGGATGTCCTCTTCAGTGGTTAATGTTGCAACAACACTATTATTGGACACCACTTCCAGCTCATCCTGTTCTGAAATTCTTAGTTCTGTTATTGGTTCTATTTCTGCTCCCATCAGTTGACCAGCCTCAAACTTCCTTCTCTTGTAGGCCTTGGCATGGAGCTTTTCAATAACTTAATGATGTGTACATACAAGCACAGGTCATTTTGAGCATCCTGGTCATTCAGCTTGGGAAAGTACTTGTCGTGTAGATATGAAGTGTAGCTTGGATGAAGCTGTTTGATCTCCATGGGGTTAAACAGTCTTATGTTTTGACCCTTCTTCTGTGGATCATTTCTTTGCAACACCAACTCCTTGGTTCTTTCTACATAGCCCCATTCTGTGATAGGCATTGAAAATTGATTTCCTTCTATGATTTTGATAATGCTTTAGATCTGTCTTCATATCCAATTCTTTGTAAAAATTCATCATCTATAGCTTGAGAAGAACTGAAATGAGACATTTTTTGTTTCAACTTCCTTTTGTTGTGCTCTGCATCTTCTCTCTTTGCTTCTTCAAGCACATATCCCTTGAACTTGTGACTTAACTTAGCCACAAGTCCAGAAAAGTCTCTTCCCCTTGGACTGATTGGGTAGTTTGTGATGAGAATGTTTTGCAAAGTAGTGAGGTCTGCATCTGGAAGTGTAAGGAGTGTTTTCACCCTTGAGAAGTATTGAATCATTCCAGATGTTCTCTTCAGCACAACACAATCCCATTTTAAATCATATTTCCATGCTATTATTTTATTTTCTTCAGCTATTCTTGGAGTGGTCATCTGATCAAAGAGTTGTATCAATGTAGTCTTTTCTTCTGTTATCTCCCTCACAGCAGTTCCCGAGGGCCATACGTTGCTGGGAATGATGTCTATTGGTTCTTTGATCATGCTTTCTCTGCCCTTATACATATCTTTGCTTTGAACTACAGTTGGTTCAGCAGGAGTTTGTTTTGCTTGTTTGTAGGCAGGATTTCACTCCTGTTTCTAGCTCCACCTTCATCACATGCTCCATCATAGCTCTGAGCTCACCAATTTTTCTCCCTTTAAGCTTATGTTGCTTATAGTTATGACTTTGTAACAAGCAAGTCATGTTGTACCTTGTCAGCTTCTTTGTGTCACAATGGCCCAAGTCTTTTCTTATTTGCTCCATGGCTTTGAACTTTGAAAAAGTTTCATAATTGCAAATTAGGAGCATCAGTCTTGCAGCATCAAATTCTTTCAAAACTTGAATCATTTCAGGCATATTCATTTTCTCTATAGGGCAAGCCATTGTTGATTAAGTCCATGAACATGGCAGATTGAGCTCTTTCTTCAAGTATGTCTTTGGTGGATAACAAGTCATCAGCCTTTGCTTCTTTAGCAGCTTCAGCTAGCTCTTCTTTTGTTAATTCTTCCCACTCATCATCACCATTTACTTTAATGCTTTCAATTGGTTGAAACGCTAGAGGATCAGCTGATTGAATGTGAAGTTGGCAATTACTTTTGGTTCTCTTTTGTACATCTTCAGGTTCAACAACTTCATCTTGAGTTTTACCTAGATATTTTCTTTTTCTGCTGTACATTTGTGGGTTCTTTGCTTTCTTTTTGCTCACTTCTCGTTCAGACAACTTTTTCTTTAACTTCTCATTCTTATAATCTTTTGCTTTCAGTTGTTCTGATTGTTCAGAGCTTAGCTCATTCATTGCATCAATCACCTCGTTATCAGTCTCAATATTTTCTCTCAGCCTTTTGATTTGTCCTTCCAGTTGAGTGATTGTAGCATCTTTCTCAGCTATCAGTTTGTCTTTCTCTATCAGCTCAATCTTCATTTTCCTCAACTTTTCTAACTTCCTATTGCTTTTAATGATCAAATTGTTGTATTTTGCTACCAGGTAGCTCTTACTCACATCAATCTCTTCTTCATTCAAGTCATCCTCATTATAAGCAATGATGTCAACATAACTACCCTCCTCTTGTTCAACTTCTTCATCTTTCTCCTTTTCAACCTCCAGATATATATCCTCAGTATCACCATCATTAACAGCTTCATATTCATCCTTATAAAAGTTGAGTTTCTCAGTAGATGTTGGGCTATCAATGGGTTCAGTAGGTGTGGGTGAGGTGGTTGGTTCAGTTTGAAGTGGAGGTGTAGGTGTTTGAGTGAGAAGTGGTGAGATGGGTTCTGTTGCACCAGAGTGCAGTGATGATTGAGATTGGATGGGTGAGATAGGTTGGGTATGCTCACTGGAAGATGATTCTGATAATTCTATCACATTAGCTGGTGATGGAAAGTATGGTTCATGTTGAGATAATGGTTGTGGTGGTGATTGTTGCGGTGATGGTTGAGGGATTTGATCAAGTGACACTACTTCAGTTGAAGCAGAGTTTATTGATGTTTGAGAAAGTGCAGGTGATAAGGGTTGGGTGTGTTCACTTGGTGGTGAGATGGTATGTACAAGTGGTGATAAGGGTATGTTGGTAAAGGATTGTGGTGAAGGAGAATTGGGTTCATGATGTGGTGGTTCAGGTGATTCGGTTGAAGGTGTTTGTTATTATGGTTGGTCAGGGAATATGAGTTCCTGAGGTATGTTAGCAGTTTCATCCATCACATGTGGGAACATCTCCACCTCTTCTCCTTGATACTGCCCAGTCAATTTGTTGAGTAGAGATCTTCCTAGGTGAGTTTGCACAAACACATCACCTTCTCTTTCAACATTGGGCATACATTCGTTTATGATTAGCTGGATGAACCTTAGGAACATGTACATCTTGTTGTCTTTCTGCATTCTTATATGGTCACACAGGCAACCAAGAATGTACTTGGAGTAGTTGTACTTTCTTCCCTCAAAAATGCCGATGATTCCCGATGAGATGTTCCCCGAGAATCTGTCCAAACCGGACTTCTTGTTGGAGATGCACTTGAGATAGGTGTAGCATAGGAATCTATACGGCTTGTACAACCTCCTCTTTTTGATCTCACTATTTTTATAGTCTCCGTCATACCCCATTAACTGAAAAACTTTCTGAATGTATTCGTGATCAAATACATCAGGGTGACCTTCTTCACCTTCTCCAAACTCCATCGCCCTTCTTATTGTTCTTTCATCAATTCTCAATTGTTGATTTCTGATTGAAGCATAAATTACTTGTTCTTCATTTTCTTCCTTGGCCCTCGCAGAGTCCCAGAAATCTATCATGTGTGATTGATAGATAATAGGATCCACTGTTAGCGCATAAAACAATCTACTTCTTCTCAGATAGTGGATGATGTCTCTACTTCCATCTTCCAATTCTAGATTCAGAAATGCGCATATGTTATGATCTTTGACGAATCGATTAGTCATACTGGCTTCGATGTTTGACTGATGTGTGGATTATTTGTGTGGAATGAACGATTTTAGCGATTGTTGATGAAAGGGGTTTGAGAGATTTTCTAGGGCTTAGAAGGTTTTTGAGAGTGAGTAGAAAGGCCAACGGTCGAGATATCTTTTTTTATACCTTTTCAGACAATTTAAAAAATATTTAACATTGTGGGACTCATTTTCCTTTATACCCTTCCGAGGTTATCCACAAGTTTATGCTTCCGCAGAACATCTACGGAAGGCTGAAACTTTCCTTTTTGATTTGATTTTAATTTATTCTTCCGCAGAACATCTACGGAAGGCAAAAACTTTGCTGTTTTAAGCTTAACAAATTAATTCTTCCGCAGGAACATCTAAGGAAGACAAAATTTGTTACGAATTTGTTGTTTTATCCTTAGGTTACCAATCTATGGAAAGGCAATTTTTGTTCTTTTTGATGTATGATCTTAAACACAATGTTAGATCATTTTTTGTTTTCTATTGGACATTGTTGACTCTGCTTCATGGAAATTGTGCAAAATTGATCTGGTTAAAACCTTCAGATATCCTGCAGCCAAGTTAGTGCTCAAGTTCCAACTTTCTTCATTTAAAGATGTAACACATTTGATACTCAGATTTTCATGTTGATTTACTACTCTCCCTAAATTTGTGATTAATCATAAAATTATGCATTTATCAAAATTTATAAAGAATAGCATGAAAAACATTATCTGTCCAATTAATTAGCAAAGAAAAGAACAAAACCAGAAATTATTTACAAGCATGGACATCATACAATGGGATCATACTATAACACTAAGAAACTTCGCAATGATAGTTTTGGTTGATGATAGAAGACAGATCTAGTGTTGATTGCAAGTATATTGATCCTCATAAATTCAAACAAGAGTGTATATTCAACTTGTCATGCTATTTATCATGTTTTAAAATTGTTTAAAGATGGACAAGTATGGACTCCACATTCAATTCACATTGAAGTTTGTCCTCCGTAGATGAGTCAATTTATCACTTTTTCACACTTAAAACTATGTTTCGTAAGTTATAAGCTCTATCTTAAGATTTCTTTGAAATCTCTAATATGATTTGTGAGCTCTGAATTAATATACAGTTAATCACCATGCATTCTTTTAGAGCTGTTCCTTTTGGAATCTTTTGTTACTAAGCATCAGGACACCAGGTCTTTACTTATGTAAAATAGAGGTGCCCAGGAACTCAGGTCTTTGCTTACGCAAAACAGAGAGTTCATGATGTGTAAAGATAGAGGTTAGAAAGTGTTACAACATAGTGTGCTTAGGTAAGTAAGTTGATCACAGCAGGATAAGACTTACTTCTTTGCTCCTCAAAATGAAATTACCCGCGGTTTGTCACCTTGACATTATGTTATGCATGACTTGTTTATTTTCAACTTAAGCTGAACCTACTCACATATCAAATCACATCTGATCAGTCTATATGAATTGTTTGATAAATGAGGAAAGTAAGCAAAGGTATAGTATACTATCATTTCCTATTATATGAACTGCTTATTCAATAAAATATGTAAATAAGACAACAGTTTTGTATTTTTATATGTTTTAAGAATATTTTTGGCTTTTTCATATTAATAACAATCTGCGGATGAACAAGTTTGTTCTTTAGTAGATGTTCATATTAAAACTATAATGGACAGAACATGCTTTTTATTATGTTGATTAAGACTTAATCTAAATTGATCATGCCTAATGACTCAATTAAGAAATTAAATCTAACTAAATCAAAGGCTTTAGTGAATAAATCAGCAAGCTGATTTGTTGTATCCACCTTAATCAACTTGATTAAACCTTTTTCTAAGCAATCTTTTAGAAAATGATATTTGATTTCAATATGTTTTGTTTTACTATGTTGTACTGGATTAGCAGTGATGAACATAGCAGCTGAGTTATCAATATGTATTGGTGTTTGATGAAAATTATAACCATAATCAAGTAATTGGTTTTGCAACCATAAGACTTGAGAGCAACCAGCTAAAGCAACTATGTACTCAGCCTCAGCTGTGGATACTGAGACATTTGTTTGCTTTTTGCACTGCCAAGAAACTAGTCTTGGTCTTATGAATTGGCATCCACCAGTGGTTGATTTTCCATTGTTATTGCAGCCTCCATAGTCACTATCAGAATATGAGTAGAGTTTAAAATCTCTTTCTTTGGGATACCAGAGTCCAAGGGCTGGTTTCCCTTTATGGTATCTGAAAATCCTCTTCACTGTATTCATATGTGACTCCTTTGGGTCTGCTTGGTACCTAGCACAAACACACACAACAAACATTATGTTAGGTCTGCTGGCAGTTAAATACATTAATGATCCTATCATAGATCTATATAATCTTTGATCAAAAGACTTCCCTATAGGATCTGGTACAATCTTATCTATTGTTAATGCTGGTGTTTTGCAAGAAGATGAATCAGCAAGGTTGTACTTCTTCAAAATTTGATTCACATACTCTCCTGATTGATGAAGATGCCATCTGGTTTCTGATGAACTTGCAAACCAAGGAAGAATGTTAGTTCTCCTATGGAACTCATTTGAAATTTAGATTTCATCAGACATTCAAACACTTCACACAATCTCTTGTTTGTTGATCCAAATATGATATCATCTACATATACTTGGATAACTAATAAATCTTGATGTTCATGTTTCATGAAGAGAGTCTGATCAATTGTTCCCCTTTTGTAACCATGCTTGAGTAAGAAAGATGACAATGTTTCATACCACTTTCTTGGGGCCTAATGAAGTCCATACAAAGCTTTGTCAAGCTTGTATACCCTGTGTGGATAATCAGGATCTCCAAAGCCTGGTGGCTGAGCAACATAGACTTCTTCATCAATTTTACCATATAAGAAGGCACATTTTACATCCATCTGGTAAACTGTGAACTTCATATGTGATGCATAGGCTAGAAAAACTCTAATGGCTTTAATCCTTGCAACAGGAGCAAAGACTACATCATAGTCAATCCCTTCTTCCTGAGTATAACCTTGTGCTATCAACCTTGTGCTATCAGCCTTGCTTTTTTTCTCATAATAATGCCTCTGTCATCTAGTTTGTTCTTGAACAGCCACCTTGTGCCAATTAGATAATGGCCTTCAGGAAGATCAACTAGATTTCAGACTTTTTGTTTTCTGAATTGCTAAAGTTCTTCTTGCATTGCTTCAATCCAGCTGTTATCTTTCAATGCTGCAGTGATGTTGGGAGGAACCACTTATGAAAGAAATCAAGAGAATAGACAAATGTTGGCTGCTCCCCCTTGTCTTCTTGTGGTTCTATCATTAAGATCACCTATCATGTTTTCAATGGGATGATACTTGTGAATTCTGGATATTGGTATTGATTCAACTTGAATGGATGAATCCAAGTTAATGATGTTGGTTGATGGAGATGGAGTCAGCTGGGATGGGGAATCCATAAAGTAGTTGAAATTCTCATATGGCTGATCTTTTGATGCTGAATTATATCCATCTGTATCAGCTTATGTTTCTATAGATGTAGGCATAGCATCCGCAGCAGCTACAGGTACAACTACAGATGATGTAGTTTGTTGAACTGCATGTGTGGGTGGTGGTTGTTGAATGTTTTCTGTTGAATTGTGAACTTCAACTGAATGCAATGGGTCATCTCCGGAAGTAGTAATATCTACGGATGTAGAAGCAACTTCTGCGGATGTAGAAGGAAATTCTGCGGATGTAGACCTATTCTTTCCATCATGATGATCTTTGCTTGTTTGAATTGAAGGGCCAGGATCAGTAACATTTTTAGTAAGTGACTGGACTACTCTTGGTGGATCAGCTGTCAATGGCACTTCACCCATGTTTGGAGGAACATAAGTATAACATGTATCCTCAGGACCTGCCACATTCAAATAACCTGTGTTAAATGAGTTTGTTAATGCATCTATATCAAACAACCAAGATGATCCTTTTACAGATTTTGGAAACAAGGATTCGTTAAATGATACATTAGGAGTTTCTTCCATAATGTTTTCATGTGGAACATAGACTCTGTATGATTTAGATGTTGATGAGTAACCCACTGACAATCCCTTGTTTCTCTTCATCTATATTTTGGCTCTATAAGCAATCATGGCCATTTGCCATGATCCATCTCTTCTACTTCATCTGGATGAAGTTCTTCAAGGTCTTGCTGACAGAAGTAGGTAGGAGTCAAGGTACTTCCCAAGTAGGCTTGAAAGCTTGAACTGAAAGCTGCAAAGGCTGCCTTCTGTTCTTCTGATTCCAGAACCACAGTAATTGGTTCTGTTTGATTACTGGCTTTGTTGGATTTGGAGTCATCTGACTTTCCTTTTGCTTTTCTGTTTTTATTGTTTTAAGAGTTCAACTTGGAGGGCTTGGCAACATAGAAGCCAGTTTCCTCTTCAGTATCACTTTCAACACAAGAGTTATCTTCCTCATCATTAAAGATGAAGGCACTTCCAACACCCTTAGTTTCTTTGAATTGGTACGGTCCTATAGGTGTTTTAACACTCTTGTTTCTGGTTTTCTCGTCTAACTCCAAAGCTTCTACCTTTGCAACCAGAGTGTCCAACCCAATTGCCTTCAGATCAATAGTATTCTTGAACATGGACACAGTGTGGGTCCAGCTTTCTAGTAATGAATGAAGCATCTTCTTATTTAACTCCTTGTTGCTGTACTTCAGTTCAAAGATATTCATCTTTGTAACAAGTTTCATAAACCTATGGAGTTGTTGAGGAATAGACTCATCCATAATATAATAAAAAGTCTCATACTATGAGCGAAGTGTATCCTTTTTTATGCTCCTAATCTCGTCACTTCATTCACACAAAGTGTGCAGGATTTTCCATAACGAGTTTGATGTTTTATATGATTAACACCTGATCAAGAGATCTTCAGGCAAAGCCATAGTAAGCATACTATATGCTTTGATGTCAATCTTAACTCTCTTGGCATCATCAGGTGACAGATTTTTTAAACTTACGGGTTGATTGTTGTATTTATAGTCCAGTCCTAAAGCAGGTGGAATATAAGGACATTCAGTAATCGACACCCATATATCAGAATCTATATAATTAACATGATTCCTAAATCTGATTTTCCATGTTTTAAAATCAGATTTATTTCCCAACTTTGGAGGTTGATAAGTGCCAACCACTGAATTGCTCAGGTTAATTAAACAAATCAAACTGATAGATCAATTGATCTAGATCAATGAGCACATGGCTTTGATACCACCTGTTAATTCAAGGATCGTTGCAGGAATTATCAATTTTATTTTAACAAGTATTGATAGCGGAATTATCAATACCTGCTGTTTAACGGATTGTTAATCAAAAGTTGAAATCGATAAACAAAGTAGAACAACTAGAAAAAAACTAAACGTAATAATGCAATACAAAGATTGCTTTCAATTGCTCTTCATTCACAATCAATCGATTACAATTGATTATAATGTTATATGTTCTTGATGCTTGATATTGCTATATTGTTAATGTTCTCGTTGATCAATGTTCATCAATCAATATATACACCTAATTGTGTATAGATATCTTCCTATTCCATTCCTATTTTCTAGTTAATATATCGCTATTCTGTTTTGATATTCTGTTTCTATATGTGCGAATCCTTATCTTGTTTATCGACATAGGAGTTCACAATTTACATAGGAAATTGTAAATTACATAAAGAATGTTGTTGATGTGACGTGGAATATTCTGTTGACTTAATTATCCTTCGCCGTCATTGATTTGATGACAAGTTTGTTAATCTTCCGCAGCAATTAGTCTTCCGCAACAACACTTTGTCTTCAGCATTTGTTCTTCAGTGGTTGTGCTTCCTCAGGAGTTCTTGTACTTGTTCTTCAATAGCAAGCTCTCCTTCAGCAGCTCCACTTGATCTTTGGTCTTGTTCAGCAGTTGTTGTTCTTCCGTAGGAGATCTACAGAAGAACACTTATTCATCCGTAGGTTGTTCTAACACTTAGTCAATTTTTTCAAATTGACCAAGTCTGATGTTTTCTGTAATAACATAAACTAACACACACAATAATATGGGTTACCATATAATTAATGCATTACATTATATTATCAAAAACAGAATTACAATGATTAATTACAAGAGTTGACAAGTCAACTAAACCTATACATTTGATTTAGTCCTAAAAAATAATCCACCTATCTCACCCCACCCGCGTTAATCATGCTAACTAGACTGGTGGTCGAACGGGTGTTTAATTGACCTAGACACTTCCCATTGTTCTGTGATAAGACATGGCGGAATGCAAAACAACTCACAAATAGTCAGCTTTGGTTCGAAACACTAAGTAACTTGATATATAGGCTAGCTATCTATGGCATACCTTTGTTTACTTTTACCAAGTAAATGCTCAAACATATTTACTGATTTAAACCTATGAACTCACCAACCTTGTGTTGACACATTTTCGCATATCTTCTTAGGTTGCAGGCACGTTTAAGGCTAGGGTTGCATATCTTAGGCTCATGCATCATCTTTATCATTTGAAAGCAAGTTCATTTACATTTACTACTTTCCATTGGGCGTCTTGTTTTGCGCATTTATTACTTATGGATTTACAAACATCTACACTTACATGTTGATTACATTAAAAACTTTGTTTTACTTTGATTTAAAGTCAAACACTTATTTTAAAAACGCATATAGTGTCGTTTGATATGATTGTGTCTGAGATCCTGGTTTGTCACGCGCCTTGCGATAGAACCCAGCCGGTGGATTTTAAGGGTGTGACAGACTTCCAAGAAAACTATCTTTTTGGGCTCTTTTTTAAAGATGGGAGCGACATCCGGATCTTAAATCCTTACCACATATATATATATATATATATATATATATATATATATATATATATATATATATATATATATATATATATATTCGTATAATGGTTCCCCTCTTTCACCTTTCTCTTCATCTGCAAAAGTTCAAACCCTAAATTCACCCACGAAAAAGCTACTCAAAATGGCCAACCCTGATCCCCGAAACCAACCAGATTTTTCCATGCATCTTCACTGGCAATACAATCAGGTTACTCTGTTATCATTTGAGAAAGATCCCAATTTCTCAGATCTTTGCCACTTATTGTCTCTTTCAAACTACCTCACCGCCCTCACAATAGACCCTTCATTGTATGAAGATCAACTTCTAGAGTTCTGGATGACCTGCCAAGAGGTCATCTTTGACGGCGAGAAGGCACTGTCTGCCACAGTACATGAGAGAACAATATTCATCACTCTAGCCACCATCAACTCTCATCTGAGGCTGGATGATGCAAAAGGCGAGTTGTCCTTCCCCAAATCTACTGTAAACAACTCATTCCTACAGATGGGCTATGAAGCGGACTACTTTATAAGAACCTTCAAAAAGGGAAAGGTCTCCTCTCAGTGGAAGTACCTCCTCCATGTGGTAATCCACTCCTTATCTAACAAACATGGAGGTTGGGACTAAATTCCTGAGGACTTGTCCTATATAGTCCTTGGGATGGTTCAAGGGGTCAAGTTCAAGTACTCCCAGTTTGTATATACAAACTTGCTTGCTAAGTTGGACTCCTTAGAGTATTATATGTTTCTTAGATATGTTTAATACATTCTTAACTGTGAACTAAGCTCAAAAACAATGAGAAAGCCCACTGTTGGCTTCTCAGGGGTAGAAACAACCCTGGTCCCAAGAATGTTAGAGCTCATTGCTCAAGGTGACAACTTGGCAGTACCAGCCAGTATAGAACCCACACCTTCTACATCTGCACTACCCACACAGCCACAAATCACCATCACCTACCAAAGAAAATCCAAATGAACTCCTGCTCAGTCTACTCAGGTTGAGCAGGCCCCCATATCATCACCCAAGTAGGAAGAAGTGAAAACAAGAGCTCCTCTTCCTCTGAGGAGCAGACTACTCCTATTATTTCTTTGATTAGTGCTGAGGTTTCTCATGCGCAGCCTGATGAGCTCATTACTCTAGCCTTAAGCCTTCACTCAGAGTCTCAAAACTCTAGTGATGAACCTTCAGAGGAAAGCTACCATCCCTAGCCACTAGACCCCAACCAACCAATCCCCAACCTAGAATTCTATGATGATAAGGATATGGGTTTTAGTGAGTACCATGAGTCTATCTTCTCCACACCTACTCAAGGAGAGATGAGTGCTCCTAAATCACCCCTATCTAGCCCACATCATCCACCCACAACTAAGGTGGATCTCCTTGAACATGTTCAGGATCCCCATATGGAAGAGGCTCTCACTTTTGCAAGTGTTACATCATTAAGATCTCAACCATGGCAACCCAGCCCATTGAAACTTCTTTTAAAGCTGTCAGTGTGCAGGGAAAATCTAACAGCCAAAGAAACACACGCTGGTGGTAAGGAAAAAGACTTTGGTCCTATTCTCTCATACCCTATAATTCTTCTGATGAAGATAAGGGGAGTATGCAACTAAAGGTGCAAAAACTGTCAAAACTCTGCACCTATTTAATTTCTAAGGTTAGTCACCTAGAATTTCAGGTGACTACCTTACAAAGACAGGTCAGTGACTAATTTGAGGTCACCAATCTCAAGGGCAAGTTAGCTCAGAGACCTGTTAGGCGAACTCAACTAGGTCCACAAGAACCTGTGGATGTGGTGGACCTAACTCTTAGCTCCCCTATGCAAGAGGGTGATGCTACCAAAAAGGGGGAGAAAGTCCTACCTACAATCATAGAACCTAGGAGTTCTACCCAGAGTATGGACATAGAGGACTCACCACCCTCACTTGTAGTTGTCCATACTCAACAACCTTCTTAGGCTCACATTGATATGGATTTATTAGTTTAGAACCTATTTGAGGAATGTATACCAAGGGAAATGTCTACCCTATCCTACCCTGCTAAAATTTCAATAGTGGGATAGAGGTATGATGCTGATAGGAGAGCCCTGGTACTCTCTAGATCTCAGGGACAACAAGTGGTCTTCAACTTTCATAACCTGAGATACTATAAGAGCTTCTTTCTAGTTAACTTGCCACTTGCCAATCCAAGTCAATCCAAGCAAGCTGTAAGGTTAGCTGAGAGAATCCAAGAAAGGGTGTTTGAAGAGTTCAAGCAGAGATCCAAAATATATAGATAGAGGCTAGTAGGCAAGATTGTTGGTCAACTGGATGCTGAGGTGGACCCTAAGATTAGCTTCGAAGGGGAAACCTTGTATGAAGGCCTAGTTGTTGAGCCTGTGAACCTTGAGACAGGAACTGCTTCAACACCTATTACCCTCAGTGAGGCACCAGCTGGTGAAAGTATCTCACAGCCTCTCTCTGGCCAGAGCTCAAATCCAACACTAAGTAATAAAGGCCAAAGCTTTTTTCACCCTGAGTCATACAGGCCAGTGACTGACAAAGGAAAGAGGAAAATGACCTCTAAGGAGAATGAGGAGGAGAAGAGAGAGATGAAGAGGAAGGCTAGGGGAGAGAGTTCAAGTGGGACCCCTGGCTTCATAGAAGCTGCTATCAAGGCTACCCCCAAGCCAAGCACTCAAGAAGATGAGTTTAGGGAAACCAGGCTTAACTATCTTGGGTCCAGGAACTACAATGTTGATGAACTCACTCTCACCCCTTGGATGAACTAAATGAACTGGCTGACATGGAAGTGTCAAAGGAGGGGAGGGAAGCTGAGGATGCAGAATTTCTCCTCAAAATCAAAGAAGAAAGGAGAAGAAAAAGGCTCTATAAAGCTCCTACCCTCTCCCCAGTTCAGGAAAGCCCTGAGGTAGAGGCTGTGGCCACTAAGCAACAAACTCAGGTAGGTAGAGAACAAGATAGACAAAACATGATTACCTACCTGAGTACCACAGGCCTCTATCAGGCAGTAGACCTGATTCCCTTGTCCTAGGAGTACATTGAATTTGAATACCTCATGCAGCTTGAGCAAGAAGTACTGAAATAGCAAAAGGCTACTAAGAGGAAGATGAGGGAAGATGCTGCAAAGTCAAGAGCCACCATCAGAGAAAATCTAAAGAAGTCTGCTGATAAACAGAAGATGGTGAGCTTTTTAAAGCTGTATGGATTCTCCGGAAGGAGACTTGGTCCAACGTCACTATCCACCATGGATGAGCACATTAGAGTGATCAAGCAAAAGATCAAAAGGGGTGAGCTAGTTGACTTGCATTCTCCACCAAGTTAGGCTGCAACTGAAGCTGAGGTCAAGGTTGAACCCCAAGAGATAACACAACCTGGACCTAGTACTGCATCATAGCCAGCTTCATCTTTTGATCCACAGCAGGGTCTTAATCCCTCTCCTTCTGAACCTATGAAGGAAAAAGAGCCAACTAAGAAGGACAAACAAGAAATATCTGGTGCTGCAGGCCAGCCTTCTCAGTTAAAGTATAGAAAGAGGAAGAGGATGACCATCAGAAGGGATAAGAAGAAGAAGAAGAACAAGTCTAAGGCATCCACCTCTGCACCTCAGGAAGGTCAGAACATCCTGAGGGTGATCAAGAAAAGACTACTCATCCAACTCCTATTCAAGTAAGCCTTTTGCTGCTGAGAGACCCATCGTGTCTTGGATGTTTTCCACCAATCCAGACATATAGTATGTCACTAAATATCAAAGGGGTCAAGACATGTACTTCTATTAAAACATACTTGGACCTCCCTCTGCATGATCTTTATGACATGAGGAGATACTTTGAGAGTCTGAGGAATCCTGACCAACTGATGATGATGAGAATGGTCTTGATACTGATGAGGATTGTCAGCAAATGAAGATCAAGCTTCAAAGCTCTCCTTTAGTTTTAGTAGCATCAACCTAGGAGGAGTTTGTAAGGATCTCACTTAGAGGCTGATGCAACCAAAGAGCTCTCAACATACACATGTGAAGTACAAGGAAGTTACTTCGAAAGATTTAATATAACTCAATGAATTATGCTAAGTATCAAATCTTCTGAAGCCAAAAGACCATATCTTCTGAAGCCAAAGATGAAGTCTACCGAAGCTTCAAAGACAAAGTTTTTCAAAGCCAAAGACTGATTTCCTCCGAAGACAGAGAAAACATGCTTTTTCTGAATCACCTTTTGACAAAAGCTTAACAACTTTCCGCTGCCACTTCTAAAGACTCACCAACTTATATGAGTCGGGAAAAGCCCTTACTTTTGTCAAACTGTAGATTAAGGTCTTTTGTCTGTAACTTTCTATTCTTGTACTTTTATCATTTTTGTAATATATTATGATGTGAGTTATAGCATGTCATAGTCACTAGTCAAAAGGCAGTCTGTCTTTTGACTCTACATTGATCTTGTTGTCTAGATTAGTGTTTTCAGCTGGCCTTCAAAGTATGGTCGGTTGTAGGATGTAGTATAAAGTATCTCAAGTACTTGTATCTTAACATAAGCTTTGTAACACTTGTAAGAACTTGAGAGCAATATATAACATTCTTGAAAACCATATTATTTTATTCTTGTGCTTGTTCTTTACTTGTGTTTTTTGTTTCATCATAAGACCGGTTCCCTATCTGATCTGTTAAGTGTATTAACACTCTCCAAAATTGTGAAGTTGTTGCATTGACCTCCCTTCAACGGTCCTGCAGGTTTGAAGAGGAAGAGAAGGGTGGTGTTGAGATGATGATGATATGTGTATATGATAGAAAAATTTATAGGAAATAGCATCAAGGGAAATACAGATTCAACATTTTCTGCGACAATCGTAAAGTTTTAGGTCACACTACCGAGAACTGTTACAAGAAGAAGATGACTACCTACTTTAACTGTAATGAACAAGGACATTACAAGTATGAAAAGTTCAAAGATGAAAATTAGGAAGTGTTGGTAGATGAGGAACCAAGCTAATCCAAGAGTGAAGAAGACAGCATGTGCCTTCGTGATGAATGCCCGGAATGTTGTCTAACTACCAAACGTCATAACCAGTACGTATATCATTAATAGTTTTATTCTAAATTTTTATATGATTCTGGTATAGATTAAAGTTTTATAGATGATAAGTTCTGTAAACTATAAAATGAACCTATAGCAAAATTAGATAAATTCTACGTGATTGAAATTGCAAACGAGAATCTCATCAAAATCTCTAAATTTTTAAATAACAGAGTCATTAATCCCAACTACATCACCAATAAGCTGCAACCTTTAGCCCAAAATTGACGAGCTAACCCACATCTATTGTCCTCATCACGAAACACAAAACGTTCCAAAGTTAACCAACAATTTAATAATTTGTATATAATTTATGTTTGATATTGAATTGAAATGCATATATTTCAAGAAGCGAGTTACTTTTCTTGCCTCTGTCAAAAAGAAAACACCAGATATTTCTTGCCTCCTTTTGTCCTTTGTTTTTCTGCCTCGCATCATCTTGTTTTCAATTAATTAAGAGATGCATGTCAGTATACACTCATGATTCCATGCCTAATATAAGTAGCAATTCAAATTTAGAAAAGTGTATAAGAAA